>JASDQU011247127.1:15216-25618 GCA_032191745.1 Picea mariana
TCCGAAGAGCCTAAGTTTCAAATGCCAAGAGCCTATTTTTGTATATGTAATATGCAGAACATTAATAAAGATTAAACATCATTGCATGCAGACCAACCACGAAGAAAGAGTGATGGGGGACTAAGATTCCACAAGGTGGGTAAGGGAAAAGGGGCTGAAAGGTTGGAAAGAGAGGCTAAGTGTTGAGCCTAGGGGATAATCTTAGGGGCTTAAGTCCTTAGGAATAATTATTTATTATTATTCCAAAAGTTATGTGAAAGGTATATCTTTATCCTAAGTTCCTGGAAGGGGGAACGTGGGCAAGAAAGAACGTGTGCTGATGGAGCGCATGCAGCCTCATGGGAGACATGTGTCAGCCCAGGAACATGCAATTTAACCTAAGAATTGAGCTATGATGGGGGTTTGTTCCCCATTCTTCCGTCAGCTATCTGAACTGAGGGATCTCTGTGTCTAAGTTCTGTAAACCTCACACAGCTCTGAAAACTGGAAGCATGTGATGTTTTCTTGAGATGTTGATACACCCTCTACCCAAACTATTGAGCCTGTGTTCGACCTTTGTGTGAATTTCTTGTCACGCATCCTACAAACGAGTGTTACCTAAACTATGTTGTGTTTTAGTGGCCTGTTGTCATTTCCTGTTTACACTCCCTGTTTTCCTATTGTTGTTGTCACCCGTGAGTTAGCCAAAAGTTGTTGTTGTTGATGTCACCTTTGATTTGACCAAATGTTGACGTTGTTGTTGTTATCATGAACTTGTGGGAATTGAATTGGGTACTAGTGGAAGAACTGGGTTATCGGGCCCATTGTAGAAGAGACAGGTTGGCAGGCCTGTGAGAAACTCTCTCTAGGTGAGGGAGTTTGTTGGGAAGTGGTTTTCTCCCAGAGAGAGTCCAGCACCAGCTACGAAGCTCTGATAATTCTTGATCTAGCTTATTGTTGAGACCCAAAGAGGGGGGTGAAGCATCGATGGACTGTGCTTGTGAAGGTGTATACTCTCAGGTGGAATAGGCATGTGGGGAATGAGAGTCCGTGAGTAGTGGGCGTAAGAAGGATCCTGGAGAGAATCCTTCTGGTTGCTCTATGCATTTTTCCTATAACCTCAACCTAGTCTAAGATTCCCTTACCCTGGGTGGAGCTTGGTCCTAGCTCGTGGGTGACCCACTGCTAAGCGTGATGAGCAGTATGGTCTAAGGCTGGGAGGTTCGTGGAAGGTCTGCACATATTTGGTGGATTTATTACAGTTTCAAAGATAAGTATTAATTTTGTGTTTTAATTTCAATTAAAATGCATGTCTGTGATGCTTGCAATATTATCATGTATTCTGTTGCAAGGATATTAATGTTAACTCCATTAATTATGTATGTTAGCGATAATACTATGATTACTCGATATTGTTGGTTAAATTTCATTAAAATCTGTTAATTACATTTAATATGCATGATATATATAAATTTATGAGAATGTTTCGTGTAGTAGCATTGCCCGACCGTGGGGTTGATGGTCAGGGACGTTACAGATATGATCTGAAAGACTTTGAAATTCCAAGTGATAGGGACTATGAGGGGATATATATATAAGTGTTGTCCCTTGACCAATTTTTGTGGAACACTTGGTCATAATTGACCGTTTTTGGACATCAACACCCTGTCAAAGATGGAGCGCCAGGCGAAGCAGCTATCACAAGATCTCGACCCACTTTTGGGGCCCTTTTAGGGTTTTGGGTTAATGTAATCGAAAAGGGATGTCATCCCATGGGTTTGCCCATGTTTTAGGCCTATGTTGTAAAGTATAAATAAGTAGCTAGGAAAAGTAAGAAGTGTCGATGGCTTAGTGCTAGTAATTAGATATGTGTGATCAAATGTAAATGCTCTGTGCATGATTGTAAGGGGCTTGCAGAGCTAAGTGAAAGTGTTGTAAGTGCTGAGTGCATGGATTGTAAGAAGGCTCTGTGCTAGATCTACTTGGGGAAGGAATATCTAGCGAGGTGCGTGCAGATATCATGTCCTATGCGGAGTACAAGTTAAGCTATGTGTTGTAATTAGATTGACCAAAGCTAATAAAGAAGAAGAAGACTTTGTGGATGTAGCCCCAGGGTGGGGGTGAACCACGTAAACTTGTGTGTCATGCTTTGTGTTGTTGCTTCCTTGTGTTTTCACTATCTTGCTAAGTGTTATGCCATGATTAGATATATTTTCTTATGCTTTGTGATTCTCTAGATGTATATGAATAGCATATCTGATGTGTGTGAGGATGCTTAGTGTTTGTCTACATGATATAATATGTTTTGTTGTTGCTAAGCACTGAAATATCTTATATCTGAGCAAGTACTGCGATGTTTTGTCTTATTTGTGAAGTACAATAAGGGTGAATAGTGATGAATGAACGATGCTAAGTGCTCTATAAAGGATATAATCACATATTTGTGTCCTAGCTAAGGTTGCAGACACCTGAGTCTTGCAACCACCCCTGCCTCTACCTCGGGTGAGACTTCATCTGCTTCGCAGGTGTTTCTAAAAGGGCCAGTAGTTAGGGATTTATTGGTGCGCTCTTGAGCATTGAACCCTGGGTCTACCCCTGTACCAACAAATGGTTATGTTGCCGAAACCTGAAACTGTGATTGTCGGGAATTGAGGAAGAAGAAACTTTGTGCAAAAGAAAGCTCTGTGCGTAGATTTGTTGCCCTAGTGTGCAGATTTTTACTCTACCTGTGAAGCTTTGTGTTAGGAATAAGGTCATATCTGAAGAAAGGAAGATCAGATCCGATGAAAAGAAGTAAGATCTGAACACTCTGTGCTCTAAGAAAAGTAAAAGTGGGAATTTTTGAAAGAAAGAAGTCAGATCTGCAGAAAAGAGGTAAGATTTGTAAGCTTTGTGCTTTAATAAAGGTAAGAATGGTCAAAAGTTCTTAGATCTGGAAGCTTTGTGCTATGTAGAAGTAAGATAAGTGAAATTTTTTTTTTCTAAATCATGGATCTAGGTATGTTTGATAGATTTTTTCCTAGCTTAAAAACTAGGGCATTAATCGATGAAAGAAAGTTTGATATGAATAGATCTTATAAGTATAATGATAAATATGTTATACCTATGCATAGAAAGAATGTCTGGACTAACAAGTGGATGCAGGATCGTAGAAAGAAATTTTTGCAAGTTAGCCATTATGACCCTAGTGCGCAGTACAAGAAGAGTTGGGGATCATTGAAGAGAAAGAGAGGATTAACTCTTTGTTACAGTTGCAGAAGACCAGGACATCTTGCTAAGGAATTCCTTGGGGGGAAACCTAGTTGTCTCAGTTGCAAATCTTTGGAACATGACGTATTGGATGGCCCTAGAATGATTGCTAAGTTGGAAAGGTTGAATCTGAATCAAGAATACTAGAAGGTAGATCCAGAACAGGCAAAAACCCAGCAAGAATTAGAGAAAATATTAATACGAATAAAAGAAACCCTGAAGGAACATAAAGATGTCTGATTACCAGAGATCTTCAAAGAAAAGGAGCAAGTCGAAGAAATAATAGGGGACTTTGACACTGACTGTATTCTTGAGGAAGAAACACAAGTAAACATTATGCCAGAAAGAACTTGGGAAGCTATAGGAAAGCCTGCCATGATCCCTTCCCTAGGAGGAACAAGTTTATTCAAAGGAAAGCTAGTAAACCTATGTGGAAGGTTCGCCCAGATACCTATGACTGTCAATGGAAATTCGACAGAGGAAGACTTTGAAATTATTAAATTTATCGAAGACAGCGCCCCATTTACCATGCTCATAGGAAAACCTTGGATTGATAGAGAACAAGCTAGACGAAAACAGGAAGAAGAAGTTTTGGAACAGAAGAAGCAAGAGTTAAAAGACTTTATGACTAGAAGGGTCACACACTTGATTGAAGAACAAAAGACTCGGTCACAGATATTTAATACTAGCAACCCTGATGTCAAGGCTAAGAGAACATTAGAGGATCCATAGAAGATTGAGTTAACTACTTTCTATATAGAAGAAGTATTACCCAAGAACCCTAGGAAAGAATTTCAACAGTGCGAAGCAACTAAGACCACAGAAGATAAGCATCAGAATGGTAAAATCATTACTGAGACGAAGCTCACTGGGAAGAAGGATAGAAATTTAAGAAAGAAAATGGATAATACTGTAAGGTCACAAGAGGTTCTAGAGGATACTTGGCAAAAAGAAAAATTGCAGAATTGGAACTTTGTTGAGATATCAGAACAACGACATAGAGTACTTCACCATGATGAAGCAATATCGTCATTGGGGACGATATATCCATTTGAATTCCACTCCGAACAGGAAGAAAAGAAATAAAGGTTCATCATCCAACCGTTGAAAAGTGCCATAACGGGTCGAACAAGATTTAATGAAGGATCATACCCATTGCAAGAATACCATTGCTGAGTTTCCCTACTTAGTCCATCGCGCCACACCCCGAGAATACTTTTTGATAAGTAATAATCTAAGCACGAAACCTAAGATTAACTCACCCTGAGATCATTTCCTTGCTCCCATACTATTCACTGTAGTCTCTGAATTCCTTTCGCACTCAAGCTAGCTAACCCAAGCTTGTATGTCGGATGAGCTCAGCGCTGCTGAGAAAATCGTTGAAGAAGTTTTAATTGACTTAATGACAGAGAGAGTCATGTCGGAGCAAGGAATGTCTACAGGTGTACAGGCATCACCCTCGGGAGTATTTCCAGCTTCCCCCTCCACTGCTCGAGCAGGACCATCCTGACTGCCTTCAGAAAGATGATCTAAGCTCATAAACGACTTCGCCACTGTGAATATGATCCCAAGTATCTTACCTAAGTATATCCCACCACTGAGTGGCATAGTGAATCGAGACACTATACCCAGAGACTTCGACTATTTTGTGGTCACTGTGTACCTCCCGAAAGGAGTGCGCACAGTTCATGCTAACCAGGATATGCTCACAGCGCTAAAATTTAGTGATTTTAACCTTGGAGATCGCAAGGTTTACAGTATGCTAGCCCCGTATAAGTACTTAACTATCACAAAAGGGAGGAACCTGAATATTTTCCCTCAGCAATGGACCCATAACCTCGCACATTCAACCCTCCTCAATGTAATGAAGATTCTGCATTTCGGGAGGCATCAGGAAGTGAATGCATGTGTCAGATTGTTGTTGTCTTGGTACCACAGAGGATACTTATGGTTGGACCACCGCATCACTGTGGATTTGATTCTGATAAATCGGATCACAGGGCTAAGCATGCAGGGCCCTGACCTACATGATTTTTACCCTGGAAATATCACAGATTGTGCTCTCACCCAGCGAATAAAAGACACATATGGCGATGTAGAGAAGGGGACGTGAGGATACAAGGTAGCCTCCATTGAGAATGCAGTAGTGCGCCTCGGTTGCAGCTGATTGCAGGGAATTTATTCCGCAAGAACAGACCCACACAAGTGACTAGATTTGTAGTTGACCTCGCAGGGAAGTGTGCAAAGGGACTACAAATGAACTGGGCAAAGTACCATTTGAATCAGCTAGAGCTTGACTGCAGACAAGTGCAAGACCAAGGGTATGACTTCCACTTTATTTGGTTTCTCATACTTATCGCTTTCATCACTTGGGAGCTACCAGAAGGTGCCACTTTTCTGAAGATTGAACCCTTCGAACCACTGGCCGCGAAGTTTTGTATGTTGTGGTACTCTAGCGACATGAAAAAGCAGTGTTAGTCCAATGTCATCTTCCATGCTTATTACAATCAATTGAAGAATGAAATCTAATCTACATCACTCCTCACACCAAACACACTTCATAGGTTTAGACCTTTGATCAAATTTAGTGCAGACCGCTACTTCACCTATATCACAGCGCGTGCTGGTGAGCACAAATAGCAACTCGAGTCATACTATAAGTTGACAGAAGAAGACTTGGAGCAGATTACCAAGGAATGGTCGGTGGACCTCCTTGTTGTAGCAAACCCCACAGAGATGTCCAACGTGGATAGCCCTGAAGCTATGTCGGATACACCTGGACCACGCAAGACTAAGAAGGATGTGGAAATTCAAGATGTCCATAGCACATCCATGAAGACCACTTTGATCTCACCTGCGAAGGGAGGTGATGGTGAAGAACTAGGTGGCACAGAAGTTGAGAAAAACAAAGGTGAGGTTACTCCGCCTCGAGAGGAGGAGGATCCCTCCAAGAAAAGGAAGATTACCCCACCAAAGCCCTCATCCTGAAAGAAAACTAAGGCCACTCGAACTACGTTCAAGACTACCCTTACACGTGACGACTTCAACTTCTTGATTGTTGTGTTGAATGATGCTTCACTAGAGATTGCAGACAGGCAAGAAGTGAAGCAGGAAGAGATATTCAGTCGACTAGAGGGTGAATTTCAAGAAGTGCAGTAGGCACACCAGTCCAGCAGAGCAGTTTCTACGATGCCCTTAATAATTGAAACAACAGGAACAGGTGATGAGCCCACCCATTTACGCCAGATCACTGAGAAAGTCAAAGCTCGCCTTCAACGAGCTCATGAAGACACAGCACAAGCCACCCAGGCTCTGGCAGAAGTAGAGAATGCACATATAGTACAATAGAGGAAGGAAAAACAGGAACATCTTGCCTTACAAGCGAAGTGGGAGGACGAAAAAGCACAGTTATAGCAGAGCAAGGACCAGTTGCTAGAAGAGCAACTTGAAGTACAGGAAAGCATTCACAGAGCACTTCGCTCTGTGACAGTCATTGAAGTGAAAATTGAAGAACACATACCACAGCAGGTGGCACAACTTGAATAATTAATCCAGCAACTTCAGTAGCGTATCGCAGATCTAGAACTTCGTACCGTGCCCGAGACTCCACAAGAAGTAAGATATTTGATGGAAGCAACTGCCTGTAGCACAGTTGGTCGATTAAAAACCTTGGCTTTGGAATGTAAGCAGTTGAGCGCTAGAAGTTCCCAGAATTATGAGAACCTCACAGAGAACCCAGAATTATAGACATTAGAAGCATAGCTCCAAGAAGCAAAGAAGCATGCAGATACGCTACAGGCGCAATTGAAGGCCTTGACCCCAGTCGAGAGAATGAAGCAATTTCCAGAACAATGCACCGCCCAACAACAGGTACACATGCTACAAAGTAAAGTGATGGAAGTCTCTCAACGACTTCAATGACTCCAAGAGAAAGCATGCCAACTGTTCATTGAAGTTGAGATCCAGGAAACCGAGCTTGAACAGGTTGTCATCATTGCAGAATAGCACATGGAAGGACAAGTAAATGACACAGTGATCCAGGAGTTCACCGAGCAAGAGGTTGTCGCACTGCAGCGGGTCAAAGTAGCTCGGGCCAAGCTCGAGACATTTGAAGTAGATTTGATCAGACCAGAGTGACTCGGGATGAGTCACATGTGAGTGTTGGGGGTATATTGGCCCTTGACCAAGTTTTGCGGGACACTTGGTCATAATTGACCGTTTTTTGACATCAACACCCTGTCAAATATGGAGCACCAGGCGAAGTAGAGATCATGGGATCTCGGCCCACTTTTGGGGCCCTTTTAGGATTTTGGGTTAATGTAATGGGAAAGGGATGTCGGCCCATGGGTTTACCCATGTTTTAGGCCTATGTTGTAAAGTATAAATAATTAGCTAGGCAATGTAAGAAGTGTCGATGGCTTAGTGATAGTAATTAGATCTGTGTGATCGAATGTAAATTCTCTGTGCATGATTGTAAGAGGCTTGCAGAGCTGAGTGCAAGTGTTGTAAGTGTTGAGTGCATGGATTTTAAGAAGGCTCTGTGCCAGATCTACTCGGGGAAGGAGGATCTGGCGAGGTGCACGCAGACCTCCTGTCCTATGTGGAGTACAAGTTAAGCTCTATGTTGTAATGAGATTTACCAAAGATAATAAAGAAGAAGAAGACTTTGTGGACCTAGCCCTAGGGTGGGGGTGAACCACGTAAACCTTTGTGTCATGATTTGTGTTGTTGCTTCCTTGTGTTTTCACTATCTTGCTAAGTGTTATGCTATGATTAGATAGATTTTCTTATGCTTTGTGATTCTTTAGATGTATATGAATAGTATATCTGATGTGTATGAGGATGCTTAGTGTTTATCTATAGGATCTAATATGTTTTGTTGTTGCTAAGCACTGAAATATCTTATGTCTGAGCAAGTGTTGTGATGTTTTGTCTTATCTGTGAAGTACAATAAGGGTGAATAGTGATGAATAAACGATTCTAAGTGCTCTATAAAGGATATAATCACATATCTGTGTCCCAGCTAAGGTTGCAGACACCTGAGTCTTGCAACCACCCCTGCCTCTACCTCAGGTGAGACTTCATCTGCTTTGCAAATGTTGTCGAAAGGGCCAGTAGTTAGGGCTTTGTTGGTGCACTCTTGAGTGTTGAACCCTGGGTCTGCCCCTGTACCAACAATAAGAATAGTGTAACTTAGTGGAATGTATAGAGATATACGGGCTCGAACCGTAGACCTTCTCAGTAGAACAGATCAAAGTTCTTATTATCAAAATAATTTGAATTGTTCCAAGGACCCAACATGCATTTTATCACATTGGACTCTTTCATTAAAGGATATTGTTTGCTAATGAACTAATAAATTCATTTCATCTCCTAGGCACATGAATATAAGTAATAAATGAAAAATGACACTCAAGGAGTCTCACTTGCAAAAGCTTCCATAGAAGAGTAGGATCATGAACATAAATCAATCTTTTCCAAATAGTCCCCATAATTCAATGGTACTTATTATATAGTGGAGCATGTGGATCATTGTGAAACTCACTAGTATACATAGGGAATTTCTATTTAGTAGTGGGTTCATAAATGTGTGCCCACCTTAGAGTCATTGTTGAAGAATTGGTACCTATAGAAGAAAAATGCAATGATAGATGACCTACTAACCATAACTAAATTTTATGTTCTATGACACGTTTCAACTTTGTGAGGAATATATGTTGATTAGTGGGGATATGAAACACATTCAATGTTTCCCACTAATGGGACTACCATAATGTTTGACCATAGATTCTGTAGAGGATGATGTCACAAAAGAATTTCATTCTCTGTGGTTTGAATAAATAAAGGTGCACCATGTAGTCACATAAGCCAAGAATACCAACTATCTAGTTCACTATCATGGAATATTGAAGACAAATAGTCAATTTTAGTATGGAGGATGTGTCTAATTTGGCTATTATTGGGGACTATTTGTATGAAAACATCATTGCAGACATTGTATATTTTATTTAAGAGTACACTCACCTATTCCCATGTAGCATCTTTGAGATGAAAAGAGTGAGAGGAGAACATTAGGAGATGAATATAGAATTGAAGCCTGACACCTGATCTACCAAGAAGTGACTATATAGGATGCATTCACATTATAAGGAATATGCTAAATAAGAGATATAAGATATGGTAACTATTGGTTAGATATTTTCAGTGGAACAATAAGATTCGATTAGTCTAATAGTCATCTAGGGTGTGAAAAAGGTGGAATAATTTTTTATGTGGAATTTTTTAGATTGAGTCAGGCCTACATACATGATCCCTTTCATACACCTTTTAGTCATGAGATTACCAAGAAAGTGGCAAGGAATGAACCTTACACCTTCATAGCAGGATTATTTGGCTATCATAAAATCTGAATCATCAAGGAGGATAAGATGAACACCATTTTTTCTATGGAATGGTGATTGTATGCATACAATCTCATGCTCTTTGGCCCAAGTAATGCACCAATTATGTTCTCTAGAATCATGTGTGTTATGTTCAATGAGTATATCCATAATTTCCTTGAGCTATATTTTCAATTATTGGCAATGTATATCTTGTTAAAGGGTCACATGGCTAAACTAATGTTGGTGATGGAAATACGTTGATTGATCTATTTGTACCTAAATATTAAGAATTTCATTTTCTACACCTCATTCAACATCCTCTTGGATCATATTATCTACAAGGAAGGATGTTTAGTCAAGCTATTGAAAATCATAGTAATTTTAGAATATGTATTCACTAGAGAATATCCCTGTGTTATGGTCATGCAGGGTATTACCATATATTTATCATGGGGCATGCTCAACTAATAATGTAGAAGGAGGAACTACTATGAAAAGGTGTCCCATTTGTATGGATTGTAGAATGTGAAAAGGGTTTTTCCAAGTTAAAACAGTGGATGGTTATGGCTCCAATTCTTGTTTTTCCTAATTAGTCAAAAAAATTCCATGTCCATGTGGATTTCACTACCATTGCATTGGGAACATGTTGGCATAGCTAGGGGAACACATGCTACACCACCCAAGGTAATTTTATAGAAAAAAAAATTAATTACACAACCATGAAATGAAAAGGCCTGTTGATGGAATATATAATACAAAATTTCAAGTATTATCTTTTGGACTAGTCCTTC
>JASDQU011247129.1:0-13886 GCA_032191745.1 Picea mariana
GGATGTCAGAATCAAGAAAACTTTATACATTTGGAAAGATATTTCGATTTAGAAGATGGTTGTATAGCTTTCAAGTGCTGAAAGTTGATATATTTTTCTCATAAATTAAAATATCAGTTAGCTTCATTTTTAATGGGCCTATGTGACAACTCAACTTCACGAGATCATATATTGAGATACGGGTGGCGGATTTGGGAAAATTTTATGTCGTTGGAAAGATAAGACGATGAAGATAACATAATAAGTTGTTTAAAGGGTTGAAAAAAATTACATCCTTACCATAAAATTAAAACATAGTTATCCTCTTTTAAAGGGAAATTAATTAAATTTTAAAAATAAAAGTTTAACTAGAACTTTTATTAAAAAAGGAGAGGGACCCATTTTCAATATACTTATATTAATGATGTGAGTTCATTAATGAGGAACTAATTAAAGGGAATGTTTCAAGAAGAAACTTGTACGGGAATTTCAAGAGAGGAAGAAAACCCTAACTACTCTAGTTAAAAAAACTATTCTTAAAAAGAGAAGAGAGGCTTCATCAAATGGTCAAATAATCAGTATTGTTAGAGGGGCAGGGAAGAAGATCAGAGGAAGAAGAAGGTAAATCCATGGATACACAATCAAGCTTCTGATCAAAATAAATAAATCTCCATCTTCTCCATTCTTTCTATTCTTCTACACCACTTCTCATAGCTTTACGCTTGAATCTCAGAGTTGGGCACAAAGTTGAGTTGTTGAGTGTTTTTCTTGTATTCTTCTACAGAATTTTCTTGTATGATCATGGAGTATTTGTAGCCACATACATGGCTGTCAAATTTTTTGTAATGAAGAACATTCCTCATGAATAAACTCCACAAAGAATTGCTTTGAGTTTGATCTTAATTGCATCTTGTAACTTTGAATTTTAAGTATGAGATATTTGAGGTTGACCTATCAAATTCTCTTTTATTACTAATTGTAGTACTGTATTAAAATTATTTGAGATGATAAAATAATTATCTCATATTTATCATGAAGAATATATGGATGCATTTATATATTATTAAGAAGATTGTATGTGATGTTGATCACAATTTAATTCTGATGTTGAAGCCCTCATTTAATCTTTTCTTATTGTAAAAAGAATTTTGTTGCACATAAAGATCATATTGGGTTATTGAAAAAACGTTTTCATATAAATCCAAGCAATAAATATTTGGGGTTTGTTGCCTAGCACTCTCCCTAATCCAAGATATTCAAAGATATATCTTTTAGCCAAAGAGGATAACCACCTCTCTAAAAATGAAACGGGACTAATGTCCTCATGAGGTTGTCGTTTCGGTCCTAACATATTCAAGAATCAATAGATTCATACAATCAAAACACTAATAAGTAAGGAATCATACCTTTTATTGATGGATGTCCTTGCTAATTGTAGCTCTTAGCTTGATTTAGAGGATTTTGAAGGAAAACCTGTATAAGAAAACAATCTAATCAGTGAAAGAAACAATAGTACTTTGAAAAATCTATACAAATGACCAAGGAGAAATGTAATAAAGATAATGAACAATGAACAATCTTTATAGGAAAGAAAACATGTTATTGTATTAATAATAGTGGAAGAGTTACAACCCGCATTGGTGTTGTGAGGTTCTTTCCAACGGTTCAACGCTCCAATACTGACATTGCTTTCATGAATTCCATCACCATCAACTGAATAATTTGACACAAACCGAATCTCTCTGGGTCAAAGAGTTACTAACAATCTAATCACAAATAAAAAGCTAAAGTTATTAACCATTATTCATTACTAGTTATTCTCCATTGGCTATTAGCCTTTCCTAATGAGAGAAGTCTCCATTTATATATTGAAGAGGAAGGGATGAGGAGGTTAGGATGAGAGGTTAGGCTCTCCTCAAATCATAAGTACAGGTGAGATCCAAACCGATCTCATATTTAAAGATTATTTTCTAGAAACTTCTTCAATTTCTCCTTTTTTCGTTCTTTCAAACAGTGTCGCACCCTGTGAAATAGCAAGATGAGGCATTATCACGATCTGCAATGGTGCAACATGCAACATTTAAGGGTGTCATATGTTGCAGTGGTGTAACATGCGACACTTTCATAAACAAGGGTTTTTAATGGTTGATTTATTTCGAAAGAAGAAGGCCTTTCTTCAGTGATCATGGTTTTTAAGATTTGAATGATGGAGAGTAGGTCAACAACATCAATCGCGAAAAAATAATTTGTAACAGAGGTGTACTTGTCATTGGTTGTCTCGGGATAATTTGGGTCACAGATGTTCCTAATAAAGAAGAAGCACTAGCAGTAGTAGATTGTGCTCTTGCAGGATCAACTACAAGAGTTGTGGATAGAGGAGGTGAATTTTCCAATCCCTCCAGTAAACGGTAAGAAGAAAAAACATAAAAATATGTCATGGATGGGTGTTCAATGAGTAGTGGGCCAAGTGGATCAGTCAAAGGGGGATTTTCATAATATCCCACACCTTCCACGAAGGTTGTGACCAGTTCCTCTACATTTTGGCCACTTCCAGGAGCTACACTCCCAGATTCTGAAGTTATTTCTTCGACCATTCCTTCGTTAGAAGGATTTTGTGGAGGCTCTTTCCCCTCAGAAGGTAATCCTTGCATTCTGTGAGATCTGCAAATATCTCAATCGGCCACAATGAAATAAAAATAAAAAATCCTAAGGCCAACTACAAATGTGACCGAAGACACCCCTAAGAAATCTGTAGGTAATCAACCAAGCAACATTAGATAGAGGGATCTTACAAAGATGGGTTTTCAAGCTGTAAGCGAAGATATGAGAAGCAGTCACACCAAACTCCATGTAACACCCCTTCTCAGTGCAAGCAACCCTCACTTCACAGAGTCACCCTCTAAGAGTACTAAAAGTGTGGTACGACGGTTGCCCTAGGGATCATGGGAATGCCCCCACATTCACCTATGTAGATACCTAGGAAAGGAAACTAAGGTTACCAACTCGTAGTCAACCTCCAAGGAGGTACATTCAACAGTCATGACCGAATGTATGGGTTGGATAACAAATTTTGAAGCTCTTCCAGAGGACTAACGACAAGTGGACTAGTAACACTCATGAGGACCTCGAACAAATTTGATATTCACAAAGAACTAAGACCAATTGAACCAATAACACTCAATAAAACCCCCAATATACGTTCTTTCCACTATGATAGCTCAAGATTTGGAGGGGTATTCTGCGTTTCTCTCTCGCATGCGACCTCGTGTTTATCCCATGTGTTAGATGGGGTTCCCGGCTATGCCTATACGACAATTGGATTTTATCACTCTTTAGTGTTCTATAGTCTTATTTATTAATCTTAGACAATTTACTCACTTTTCCTAGTCCAAAGACCCTAGCTCTAAATTACTGTTGGTGTACTATAAACAAAAATTTCTAGTTAATTTTATTAAAGTGTTGGTTGATTTTAATCGTCATTTTTACTGAGAAAAGGTCCACGGAGATGAAACTAATTATGTGTGAGACTCGACTCCAATAGAATGATAAAATAATGAATGCAATCATTTATTTTCGATGAATTCTATCTACGAGAAGGAGAAGAGTTATTTTCTTCGTAATATGAACAAGCACTCAATATCATGCAACTTTGAAATTTGCCTCTTTAAATAGAAAGAGGAATGATTCCAAACTACCAAAGAAATGTTTCTGAAATCCCAAACAAATACAATCCCTTTTCAACTATAGACCAAAACACTCTAACTATGAAACATCACCCAAGGAAAAATTCAAGCAGAAGAATGTCTTCAATGCAAAATCCAAGCTTTAAATGGTAATAAAATGTTTTTCAAATAACTTGAAAAAGGAATTCACTCAAATATGAGATGCAAATTGAAAGAGTTGGGTTTGTTTAAACAATGAAAGCAAATCTAAAGGAACACCCAATAGATTAAAAAAAATAAAATAAACTATCTTACAAAGATGCCATTAACAATGTTGGCACAGGGGCAGAGCCAGGTTTCAACGCACCAACAAAACCCTAACTACCGACCCTTTCGGCAACACCTGTGGAGTAGATGAAGTTTCACCCGAGATAGAGGCAGGGGGGTTGCAAGACTTAGGTGTCTACAACCAAGTTGGGACACAGATATATGATTACAATACTTGCACTTAAACAACAATATGCATTAGTTCATGAGTCTCATTCACATCGCAAGTTAAACCCTTATTACAGATCAACACAATAACCATAAAGATCAAGTAATTCCATCCGCTTAGCACATAACATCAGCTTGGATCTAGCATTCATTTATATTTAATACCATCAAGCACTAAGAAATGACATTATATTCATTCAACATACATTATAACAACAACACTAAGCAGATAAATACATAAAAAACATCGCAAAAATCATATCAAGACACAGGATATACGTGGTTCACTCCAGTGTGGGGCTACATCTACCAACTTCTTCTTATTCTTTATTAGTCTGCAATCTTCTTACATTCATCTTCTCGTGTGCACAAAGCCACAGATCCAAACTCTGCAGAGGATAAGAGATATGTGTGTTGCACACCAAATCCTCCTTCCCAAAATTAGGTCAAGGCACAGAGCCAACTCCTTACTGGAACAGAGCCTTACTAACATATCATGTACATAGCCAATCAGCCAAATCTCTTACATTGTTCGCACTAAGCTTCTACTACTTTCTACATTACATTCCTTCCTATATATACTTTTACAAAAAGGCCTAAACATGGGTAAACCCATGGGCTGACATCCCATAAACCGTTACATAAACCCTAAAACCCTTTGCTCGGTCCACAAGCCTACAAAACAATCAATATACCGTGATATCAGCTCCGCCTAGACACTTCGTCTTTGACCAGCCTATCGAAGTCTCAAAAGTGGTCAAACATGACCAATGTTTCCTCAAAACTTGGTCAAGGGCCAATAGGCCCCCAACACTCACCTATGACTCATCCCCAGTCACTTAAATCTGGGAAACACACCTTCAGAGTCCTCAATCTTATCTCGATTTTCCTCGACTTGTTGCTTCACTAGATCCTCCTACTCGGTGAACTCCTTAATCACTTGCTCTGTGACAGGCCCTTCTAGGCGTTATTCCACTATCGCAACCATCTGGTCTGGCTGCGAACCTTGTCCTTCAATCTCTTCAAAAATCGTGCAGGCTTCATCCTACACCGGATGTAGTCTCTGTATAACTTCCATGACTTTGCTTTGGATGGCACTAATATGATGTTGGACTGCGCATTATTCCTGTGATCTTTTCATCCTCTTGACTGTAGTAAGAAGCTTCATCTGTGCTTGCATGGTGGATTCTTGCTTCTATGCCTCTTGGAGATGTGCTTCCAGTTTCCTCAGCTCTAGATATTTTGTGAGGCATTGGTAGGTTTGTGCACTATGACTACTTAATTACTTACACTCCGAGGCAAGTGCGTTCCTGGAAGCTTCTTCCCTATGGTCTCTCACTTCTTGCGGAGTGTTCGACACTGCTTGGAGCTCCAACTCCATTATACGTGCTTGAAGCTGTTGAATGGCTTCCACGAGCTTCCCTTCTTGCATCTCGTTTGACTCTGGTTCCTCATGTGCCAAGCTCGGCATAGAGTGAAGTGCTTTAGTCACTGCTTCTTTGACCGCAGTCTTCTCTACAAGCAATTGGTCTTTTTCTTTCTGTATCTTTGCATTGTTATGCTCGAACTTCTCCAGAATTTCATCTTTCTCCTTTTGAGCAACTTGAAGTTTCTCTAAGACCTCCTCCTTTTCTTGCTTCAAGGCCTCTATAGTATGTTCCTTTTATTCTTGGACTCGCTGAAGTCAAGCCTCTGTTGCATCTGATAATCTTCGTAACTGGGTGGGCTCGTCCCCTAATTCTGCAATTTTCGACGAAGAAGGTCTAGTAGGTACTATGCAACTTGAATGGATGGCTTTTTGTATGTCTTTCAACTCCTTTTCTATTCTTTCATACAGTGTCTCATGATTCACTCCATTTCTCTGCAAGATATCATTTGAAGCGTCCTCCATGGTTGTGATGATGAGATCAACATCGTCCACTATGAGCACATTCTTCAATTGAGGCTTATTGGCATGGGTCTTCTTTATTGTTGAGGGTTTATGCGGAGAAACCTTCTTTTTCTTCGATTTTTCAGCCTCTATAGGGGGATCCTTCGATGGTGTAATTTCGCCTTTGTCTATCTTTTCTCCTTCTTCCCATCCTTCTTCTTGGTTCACTTCATCTCCTCCTCCTCTTGTGGGTGAGTCAGGCCTACTTTCCTCTGAGGCATTGTCCTCTTCATCAGTTTCTATGTTCTGCACTTCCTCTTTTTTTTTCTTTTTCTTCACGTTAGTTTGTCCATCATGTTCAACCCAGGTGACCAAGCGACTTCCAATGATGTCAGGGTCGAAGAGTTCTGCATTCTCAATTGGTACAAGGAACTCTGTTGGCCATTCTTTGGTGATCTCCTCCATATCTTCATTGGTCATATTATAATAGTACTACAATTCCTCCTTACTCGCATCCATGCGCGCAGTGATGTAGATAAAGTGTTGATTTGTACAAAACTTCGCTAGTCGTCTGTACTGATGCAATGTGTTTAGGGTCATTCGTGGAAATGCCTCAATAGCACACTTGAGATGCTGGTAGTAAGCATGGAAGACAGCGTTCGACTACCACTGCTTCGACATGTCATTCGTATACCACAAGGTAGAGAACCTCTCGGCCAATGGCTTTGCTGGCTCAACTTTTGGAAATGTCGCTCCTTCTGGCATCTGCCAAGCGACAAATGTGATCAGTACCAGTAACCAACTGAAATGCAATTCGTAGCCTTGATCCTACACTTCGAGGCAGTCCTTCTCGAGATCATTGACGAGGTAACTTGCCCAGTTCATTTGCATTCCTTCTACACACTTCCCTACGAGGTCTACTACAAATCCAGTGACCTGTGTTGGAAAGTTCTTTCTGACGAGCTTGCCATTTATAAGCTGACAATCTAGGCGCATTGTGCCATCCTAGATGGAGTCTACCTTGTATCCTTACTTCCCTTTTCTACATTGCCACAATCCTCCTTTATGCACTATGCTAGGGAGAGATCTGAAGTCTTCCCTAGGTAGAACTGGTGAGGTTCCGGTCCCCACATGCTCAACCCTATGATCAAGTGGATGAGCGTCGGATCCATAATAACACGCTTTTCAAGCCACATATATCCTCTTTGGTAGCACATCATGATGATTCTAACAGAAGCGTTAACCTCCTAATGTCAGTCAAAGTGAGGAATCTTCATTAGATTTAAGATCATGGACTGTACAAGCTCCTTTATCCATGGTTGGGAGACTATGTGTGGTTTCTTCCCAGACATCTTGATCAGATACCTATACAACACGAGCATTGCATAGTTCTTCCTGTCACCGAGGTTGAAATCCATGTTCTTCAGAGCTGGAATGTGTCCTAACTGGGGTCCAACTACATGTATCCCCTTCAAGATGTATGCAATGATCAACGTATACTCAAAGTTGTGTGGGATACTGTCACGGTTAACCACGCCAGCCAAAGGCAATATGTACTCTAGCAAGACCGACAGGATCTGATTCGCGTTAGCTAGATCGTCGCAGTGCTTGCTTTGCTTCTGAGTAGTGGTCTGACTAGAACAACATCCAGTCGACGGGGATGCTTTCAATCCTCCAGTCGACGACGCCTGTATTCCTACAGACATAACTCTTTCAGCCATGAGCTCTATGAGAATCTCCTCCATAGACTTCTCTAATGTGCTATGTTTGCCCGACATTCACACTTGTAACCAAATATATCGGTTAGGCGAATGGACAAGCGAGGTAATCAAATGGATGGTGAGGTCTAGAAATCACGGTGTGAAACAATGGATTCTCTATTAGCTTGTATATTCACAGGTAGCAAAAAGTGGTCTTGGCGCAGTGTTTGATGGGTTAAATAAGAAAGCATCATAACCTATTCCTCCAACGGGTAGGAATGCATCCATCAATGCGAATATGTCCATTATGGTGCAATCCCAACGGTCCAATGGTGGTCTTTCCATCAATAATTGTGTTTCTAGCCATTCTGGAGAATTATTCTAACAGTTGGGGTACTTCCAATGGTCATATTGTTGCGTTGTGGCGAAGTCCCATTCTGCGTGATTATGTTATTCCAGCGAGGTTCAAGTTTTGTAGATCTGACTCCTACAAAGTCTTCCTTCTATTTTGTGTAGCTTTCTACAGCCTATCTTTCTTCCTATTGAGCTTCCTAGCCTTCTTTCCAGTGATCTAAGCTTTTATAATAATTTATGGAATCCTCTTCCCATTTGTATTCTTATTCTCTCCTGGTGAAAGAACTTCACACTRTTGATGTGCTCTTACAGATTCCACGGTTAATGTCCCTTCTATTATTATTTACATGGTGGCTATACTTATTTCTTACATGGACAGGTTCTTTAAGCCTTCCTGTGTTCTTTCAACTTYGACAGCTAATTMTTTGGTCCTCTATTGCTTCGACTTATCCTCTTRTTCTTTTATTAGTCACTCTATTTTTCTAGCTATGAAATCCCTTAGTTCTTTMTTTTTCTATTATGTAGCTTCCTCCTTTSCTTTCCTTCTWATTTGATCATTCTCACTCCAAGTCTTTTCTAATAAAAGTGAAAAAGTGGTGTTGTTCTCAATAAACCTAATAACYTCAAAGTCCTCTTTTGTCAATGTTTCATGGGAAATCATAGGTATATTAGTAACTCTTCCACATAGGGTTATCATCTTTCCTTTAAACAAKCCTATCCTTCCCAATGAAGGTATCATAGAAGGCTTTCCCAAAATTTCCCAAGTGCTTTCTGTCATAACGTTCACATATGTTTCTTCATCCAATACACAATCTATGTCGAAGTCTTCTATTCTTGTGACTATGTGTTGTTTTTCTTTCAAGATCTATGACAAACTAACATCCTTGTGGTCATTCATTGCTTCTTTTAACTGTACTAACATAGTCTGAGCTTTCTATGATTCTTTCTCTTTCTGATTTTCTATCATTTCCTTAGTCTCTTGACCTTCTTTATAGTTTTCTTGTCTCATGTTCATCTTTTCAATTTTAGCAATCATCATTGGGCAATCCTCAACCTCATGACCAATAACTTTACAACAAAGACAAATAGGACTTGTAGCATGGAATTCCTTAGCAAGATGTCTCTATCTTCTACAATTATACCACAGTGGTATTCCTCTCTTTCTTTTAAACGAGCTCAAGCCTTTCATGTACTGGGCATTGGGATCACAGTGATGGATCTRCAATCTGCAAAAATTATTTTTAGGTTCTTGCATCCACTTATTAGTCTAAAAATTCTTTCTATGCATAGGAATAACGTATTTTTCTCTATTTCTATCAAATTTATTCAGATCAACTCTTTCTTCTAATTATGCCCTAACATTCAATCTAGAACAAAATCTATCAAATATACCTAGATTCATACTTTCGAAGAAAAACATTTCCACTTATCTTACCCTTACCGGAGCACAAAGCTTCAAGATCTTACCTCTTTCTTTCAGATCCGGTTTCTTTCTTAGCACAGAGCTTCGCAAGTCAAGTAGAATATTGCACACTACAACAACAAATCTATGCACAGAGCTTTTTGTTCTCTTCAGTTCCTAGCAATCACAGTTTCAGGTCCTGGTAACAGAAACCCTAACTATCGGCCCTTTCGGCAACACCTGCGGAGCATATGAAGTCTCACCCGAGCTAGAGGCAGGGGGGTTGCAGAACTCAGGTTTCTACAACTGAGTTGGAACATAGATCTATGATTACAATACTTAACAAAGCACTTAAACAACAATATGCATTAGTTCATGAGTCTCATTCACATTGTAGGTTAAACCCTTATTACAGATCAATGTAGTAACCATAAAGATCAAGTACTTAAATCCGCTCAGCACAGCGCATCAGCTTGGATCTAGCATTCATTTATATTTAATACCATCAAGAACTAAGAAATGACATTAGATGCGTTCAACATACATTATAACAACAGTACTAAAAAGATAAATACATAAACAAAATCGCACAAAGCATATCAAGAAACAGGATATACGTGATTCACCCGAGTGTGGGGCTACGTCCACCAACTTCTTTTTCTTCTTTATTAGTCATCAATCTTCTTACATTCATCTGCTCCTGTGCACAAATATATAGAGCCAAACTCTGCAGAGGATAGGATATATGTGCGTTGCGCACCAAATCCTCCTTCCCAAAATCCGGTCAAGGCACAGAGCCAACTCCTTACTACAACAGATCATTACTAACATAGCATGCACATAGCCAATTAGAGAAATCTCTTACATTGCTTGCACTAAGATTATACTACTTTATAAATTACATCCCTTCCTATATATACTTTTACAAAAAATCCTAAACATGGGTAAACCCATGGGCCGACATCCCATAACTCGTTACATAAACCCTAAAACCCTTTGCTTGGTCCACAAGCCCGCAAAACAAGCGAGATCCCATGATCTCAGCTCTTCCTGGGTGCTTCGTCTTTGACCAGCCTGTCGAAGTCCCAAAAGTGGTCAAACACGACCAATGTTTCCTCAAAACTTGGTCAAGGGCCAACAAACACTTAAAAGTTCGAGGGAATGAGGCTAGATAGTTTAAATTGTACCCATAAAAACAAAAGTCATTTTTAAGCAAATCAACGAAATGGCACATAGGAAAAATTTCAAAATGACTTTGAAAATTTTGGAAGCAATGACTTCTAGGACAGATCTGAAGGAGTGGGTGAAAGAACAGACACAGACCTCGACTTTTTTTGAAGGATGCCCCTTCAAAAATGGTTGTTAAATCTTGGTCGTACCCTATTAATGAGAAGAGGGTGACCACAAAGTCTTGATCGCTCCTTGTAGAGGTCTAAAGGACGACCACAAAGGGTTGGTCACTCCTTCAGTGTAATTTTTGAGGTGGTCACTACCGACAATAGGGCATATTATGACCAAAAGCTCTTGGTCACTCCCTGTAATGCAGACACGCACGTCCAGAAGGTTTTGGTTTCTTTATGGGCACGGATAACCCACAACCATGATAGTAGGATGTGAAAAACAACATATCTAAAGAATATTTGTCAGAGTTGGGGCTGAGATTTCTTAGATAACCTTGAAAAAGAGTAATAAACAAAATGAAAACAAAAATTGACTTGAAAACAAGCAAGGATTTGAGAATATGGATTTAAAAAAAAAATTGAGGAAGAAACTAATTAGTTCCTTAGTATAGTCGCCAGTCTGTTGTAGGAAATTTTCACCCTGCAGGAGATAAACTCCCTTAGGTTCTTCCTAGACCTGAGACATAATAGAGGTTTAAATGACAAATTTTCCTAGATATAATTCATGCTAGGTATGTGTTATATTCTTTGTACGACTAGCGTTAGTGTTTTCTAAATTGCGTCGAGTGTGCAGGGGTGTTCGAGGGGGGTCGCTAGGGCCCCCCTTGGGTTGTCGGAGGGGATCCCCCCTATGCGGTGGTTCAGGGGAAGCACTCACGAGAAAAACAAATTACCTAGGGAAATGTGTCACATTTTTGCCTCGTTTTTCATGTTGCCTTGGTTTTCATGTCCCTTGTTGGGTGGTTTTTTGGCACGTGATTTTTGTTCATGGATTTCTATTTTCGGTAAGGAATATTGGTTGTTGACTAATCCAGGTCATTGGGTTAGGGTTTTGGATGTATATGGCTCCTATATGTATATTGTAGTGTAAACAATGTATCACGATGAATGAATATAGAATATGTTGGTTTTCCTGGTTTGGGTTTCCAGGGGAAAAATATCTGTGTAATGTGTGTATTGGTCATTGTATATTTTTTGTTCTTTTACTGAAAAATATCTTTGTAGAAAATATTGTACAAGGTTAAAATATACAATTCATACATGAAAAGTACTTGGTGTAGCAAAAGGATTACCCGATGATCGAAGGTTGTCCCTGCACACTCTTAGTTGTCTTCTTTCACGAAGATGTCCTTTGCTCCTAGCAGCTCAGATATACACACATAGAGACATGAAAAACCTTTCACAAGATCACACTAATCATGCATAAATCAATGATATATCTAATAATGTATCATAACACATGAAAACATTAATTCTCCACGAGGAAACATAACAAGTACATACACATCCAAGTAGAGGAAAACATCTTGTACACCTTCTATTAATGGAACAAATAGCTTACAACTTACAATCAAAGAAGTTGATGTTGCAATCCTTTCCCAAGTCCCTTTCCCAAGATCAGTAATCAATCCACCAAAATAAGTTTTCTTTCTCTTTTCCTTCCCCCTTTTTTCCATGAGACACCCCTCCTTATATAGGATATTAGGGATAAGATCAAATGGTTGAATTGGATAGGATTCCCATTCCCAAGATGAAAAGATTCTCTAGGTCGAACCCAAAGAAATCAAGATTTAATATCATTTCCCGAAACAACTCCTAAAAAGGGAGTAACACTCTAGTCGTAGCCTAAATAACTAGCAGGGAGCAGCTTATCAGTCGTTGAAGGAAGAGTCATTGTCTTTACATAACTTCACACAGAAATATTGAACCAAAGTCAAACTTATAAATCCTCGATGGAACATACAAAAGGACCTCTGACAGAAAACCAAAACTAAACTCTAAAAGCTGGATCAGCTTGCCACAGATTGTTTCCCACTCAACTCTGCACAATAGCATTTATCAGTCGTGAAAAATTAATTCATAAACAAACAAGTCTACACAAACTATCAAAGATAGATCAACACCTTTGAAGATCAAGTGTTTGAATGATTTGATTCAGCCCTGAATATTGTTGTCTGCAATAAGACCCTACTATCACAAAAGAGAATTAGGTTGTGATGAATATATGAATGAATGAAAACTGAACTATCTCAACATAAACTCAAAGAGCAAACCTTAGCATTCTTTGTGCTTCTATCCTCCTCTTTTTCCTCCCCTTACTTCTTCTTTTAATAAATTAGAATTGGTTGAAGTAGTTGAACCAACTCATTAGTTAAGCTAACTAAAGACTCAACTAACCTTAGTTAGGGGAAAGCATAGTAATCATGATAAGGGTCATAATTAATTAATAACTAGTAGGTGGTACCCCTTGTAACTCCCTTTTGTTCATAGCCATCATAACAATTTTAACATAACCATTAGTTAAGAAAAAATACTTCCTTGTGTCTCCCATCAACATATTTACTTTTGGCAATTTTACCTCATGAAATTTGAAATTATTTCAAAAATAATACTCATATATCCAAAATAAAACATGCTATCCAAAAATCCCTGAAATCAATATGTCATTGCGGGGCTCGGAAGGGAGGCCTTTCAGGCCTAAGTCGGACTATTTCCTGTTTGATCCAATCAAAGAGTCTTGCATGTGTAATCGCTTAGAAAATAGTCTTTTAAATATCCATGCATGACAACTCTTAAAAATAAAAAATAGATTTGGCTCAGAATGTATCAGGCTCATGCAATCCAATCCATACAAAGTGTTTTAATGTTAATCAACGAGCAGGGGGGGTGAAAAATGTTCAGGGATACATGAGGGGTTTGTAATTAGCTAAAATATGATATACTGAAAGGGGAGAGAAATAGTCACTGCTTGATGACAACAACAATCAACTGTAAGAAAACCAATAAGCTTCACTGCAATCCACACAGAATTCTGGCACTTTTATCCAATCTAATACAGAATTTATTTTGACTATAATCAATCTCAGAACAAGGGGTGAGAAAATGAATATGGGACATGTGAAGGGTTTGTAATTAGCGGAAAATGAGATAATGAGTGGGGAGAAGAAAAGCGATTATTGTTCATGAGACTAATCAAGCAATCCATAAAACATTATGTAGTAAGAATAGACACACCAACCAACA
>JASDQU011247130.1:13225-23420 GCA_032191745.1 Picea mariana
CTGTATATAGATCTCAGATGATAAGTAACTGGGTTCCAAGCAAATGAGTGATTAGTATTGTGATATATGGTATTGTTTTACTGTTTTTTGTATGCAGGAGAGAGTGCCAATGGATCAAAAGGACATGATGGGATTTTCTCCATCTTTGCTGGAGAGAGGAGGACTGAAACCTCCACCAGAGAAGGCATTGAAATGCCCAAGGTGTGAATCTACAAATACCAAGTTTTGTTACTACAACAACTACAGTTTATCACAGCCTCGCTATTTCTGCAAGACATGCAGACGCTACTGGACCAAAGGAGGCACTTTGAGGAATGTTCCTGTTGGTGGAAGTTGCAGAAAGAACAAGAGAGTCAAGAGATCTCCGCCTGATCAACCTCTGGCTCGTCAAACTGAATTGACATCCACGTCTACTCATGGAGAAGATCACAATAATAATAACGATTTCCGAAGCTGCTGCGCTTTAGACAACGATAACATTGCAAGTCTATCAAATTCGATGTACTATGGTGGTAATAATAATAATAATGATATAATACATAAGGCTTTCCCCAGAATTCAAGAGGCTGTGGGAGATGGGTTTACCTTCACAAATTGTAATAATTCTGATTTTTTGGGTTCGACATGCGGTGGCCGGCCTTCATTAAGCAATTATCTATCGCCCATGTCATCGCTGGCCAGTGTTTGGGCAGCTAACAGCACTCAGCTTCGTCCTATATCGTCTAGTACCTTTTCAGGTCCAGGGTTTGATAAATCATTGAAATTGGTTGATCATGAAGCACTGTGTCCTGCTGATCCAAATTCCACCATGGAATCACACCAACAAATATCGGAACCGTTAGGTGTTCAAAATTTTGCTCCTTTCACAATGGACTGTGGATTAAACCGTGTACACCCTGATCGAGTTCAATGGAGATTGCACGAGCAGCAACAGCAAAAGTTCGAGCCCCCTATGCAGGCAAGTGAAGGGCATGTCATGCTACGGTTAAAGGATCAAACAGTGGAACACCCGTGTAGGC
The DNA here is from genome assembly GCA_032191745.1 of Picea mariana. Lineage (NCBI taxonomy): Eukaryota > Viridiplantae > Streptophyta > Pinopsida > Pinales > Pinaceae > Picea > Picea mariana. Next base: position 14,245 of record JASDQU011247130.1, read on the forward strand.
AATCTAAAGCACTAGAAGATTTCATGTCGAGCTTCGGCTGCAACAAGGGAGGACTAGAGGAGAAGGAATGGCAAAACCCTTCAGATCAGGCCAACTACGAAACAGCTAAGGATTCTATTTACTGGAATGGAAAATCATGGCCTTATCTTCCAAATTACGCATCATCATCGGTAAGTCCCTTGATCTAGAAATATAATTTTACAGGTTTTACTTTTATGAGAGGGTCATTCTACAGTTCAGTATGGAGAGATTGTAAGGTCCGTCTGCCTGTAATGTTTATGTCTGCAAGCAAGTTTTAAAATATATATATATATGAATTTCCAGTGTCAAAAAGATGGAGAGATTTGATCTGCCCAAAGTCTGATAAATCCTGAGTGAAAATGAACCTAATTTGGATCAATAAGCTACTATCAACAACTGGAACATTCATATGGACCAAGTGTATAAGTAGTACACTGTCCATTGAACAGTGGTTTAGAGTAGGAGTTTACCACAATTAGTTCAAGTTTCATTCTCAAATATTCTTGTATAGACTCTACGTGAATACCAACCAGACAATGTGATCATATGCTTATTTTGGAGCAGGAATGTATGGTAACCTATGGAACAGAATAGACAAGGGCATTGAATGCTTGAAACCTTTGTTTTTATTTCTTTAAACGGCTTCAAGTGTTTTCTACAACAGCTTGGGCTGTCCATTGATGTTTGATCCATGTTTTGGGGCACCATTACTTTCAAGTATTGTTTTGCTTGACATGCAGTGTAATAGAGTAGAAGGGAATTAGAGTTAGAGAGATTTCTCTGTGTATGAATCCTGCATTATTTCATATCTGAGATTCGTTAGAATAACGTCTAATTGCTTGACATGCAGTGTAATAGAGTAGAAAGGAATTGGAGTTAAGAGAAATTTCTCTGTGTATGAATCCTGCACTATTTCATATCTGAGATTCGTTAGAATAACGTCTAACAGTAAAGTTTCTACTGCAAAGTTTCTACTGCGGTGTCTGATTTAGCCAGAGAGATATTGAAGTTGAAGAATTTACGGAATTTGGCTGTTTATGAACATAATCACGATCATGTAGTTTATATTATGAAAATGGAAAAATAAAATAGTTGGTATCTGTTTTTAAAATGTTGGCATGAATTGTTTTATCAAATCGATCCACAATTCTCTACAAATTATAATCCAATCTTGCACAGAACCATGCATTAGAATTTGTTTTACATCTTCGGAAGACCTTGTATGATCTATGAAGCCTGTAGGATTTACGAAGAGAGACTTCTCAGCATCTTTATGAATCCGGACTTGGCTGCTGCAAAATCATTATCATTTGACTCTTTTTGATGGCCGCTCTGTATAGTTTAAATCTGATGAATAACCCTAAGTTACGCAGAGGGGAGACTTGTAATTAGGAAGGAGAGAGAAGTTAGAAGCAAATAATACCCAAAAATAGATGAGTGAAAGTTCGATACATTCAGAATAAAATTGATGGAGCTTGTTTTTCATGTAATGTAAGCATTTTCGGTGCATATTATGGTAAATGAAAATTATTGTGTTTGCATGAAGACTCTTTGAGTATTTTCCATATTCAGTTATTATTTATGTCCTAAAATAAAAACTCTATGAATCATTTTCCATATTCAGTTATAATTTATGGTCATACTATTAAGTCATAGGTTAAACAGTTTAGAAAGACCACTTTCCACTCTTAAAACCATTTTCATGTTTTATGATAAAATTGGAGTTTTTTTTAAAAAGATGAAAAAAAAATTGATATATGGTAACACATAATTGGTATTTAATTTACATTTAAAAGTTAATATAGAATTTGATGAATAAATGAATTGTTGATGATAATTTAATTGTTAAATATGATTATAATTTTATTGATAATTAAATTTCATTGAAATACTTTTTTTTAATATTCATCATAAAACTTCTTTATGATTAATATATTGATAATTAATTTTAATAGTAAGAAAGTTAGATTTCTAAAGATTATAAAATACATTGATACATATAACTAAATAATCTCGAGATCAATCATCTCTAAATCATAATTAGATGTGGAGAAAGAGAGACTCATAATAATAGTATCAAAACTAAATAAAATCATCTTTGATATTATTTAATATTTATGTTTTTATATATATATATTTATCATATTCTCGAAAGTGAAGCAATATAACTTAAGAATACAATCAAAGGAAAATGGAGCAAGATAACCCAAGGGTATAATCAATCAAAAAAATAAGATCATTTTGGATATTAAATACTTTCCATTCTTAATTGAAAAGAATTTAAATAAGACTTTACCAAGTAAACGCAAATTTTACCAAATATGAATGTATGAATGTGAATTGTGAATTCAATAAAAATATATTAAAAAACGTTTAGGTAGTAGGTTAGCAATTATACACCATTTATAATATCTTCTTAAAATAAAATAAATACATGTATAAATAAAATATATCAACATATTCCACAAAGTAAACTTGAATTTATTTATCTTTTATATTATTTTAACATATTTCTTAAAATAAAATTTAAATTAATTGAAGAGAAAAATATTTTATATTAATTTACTACCTTGTATATATTTAAAAATTATTTATATTAATTTAATACTTCACATATATCTAAACTGATTTTAATATATTTTATTTTTATTTTTCATTTGAATTTATCACATTCCTTTTCTTTTTTATAATCTTAAAATTTTACATTTACAAACAAAATTATAAAATTAATGTATGTCTCTCAGTGTTAACACTCCATAGAAATGGATAAGATTTTAGTTAGAATTTCTTTATTCAATACTTTTCTAAATTATAAAGATAATGTATTTCTCTAACTGTTAACACTCCATAGAAATGGCTAAGATTTTAGTTAGAATTTATTTATTCAATACTCTTCAAAAGTACCTTTGAAGCACCTCAAAAGTACCTTTGAAGCACCTCAATCATAAGTTTGTGTTCGATGTTCATTAGTACTTAAAAAACTTCTTTATGTGGGTGGAACCTTAACTAAGTGCGACATATATATAATGCATCATTTGTAATTTGTTTTTATCTTTTATTATTTAAATATGATTTAGACATGTGGTGAATAACAGTAAAACCCATGTGGTGAATACCAGTGAGTTTTAGGATACATGATTGTACATGCCTATCATGTATATCATATTGGTAAAACCCATGTGGTGAATACCAGTGAGTTTTAGGATACATGATTGTACATGCCTATCATGTATATCATATTGGTGAATTCTCTCTTGTGATATACATTTATATTTCATTTCATTATATTTAATCTTTAATTTCTTTTGTTAATGTTGTGTATGTGAATGACATATGCATGGTGTGTTCTATTCTAGGTTTGTTTTTACATGGTATCATAATAATTTGAGTTTTATTTTATAATCTTTTTCATGTTTATAAATAACTTTATTACAAGTTTTTGTTTTCTTTGTCTATTATAATTATGTTTAAGTTATTTAAGTTAATTTTATGGTGTTCATTCTCTTTACTTATTTTTAAGTTTTTTAATATTTTTTTTAATATAGGTGGTTTTGACTCTCAAAGTTGTATATGAGTCAGTAATAAAGTGCATTGCTAAGGCACTTCTTGCAATGTCATCAATTCAAACTTCACTTAGACGTTGCACCATGCTTGGGGGGTGTGCGTTGCATCTGAAGGTTATAGTGGTAGCGTTCAAAATTGACCTTGTGTCACGTGAGTACGAGCCCTCCCTAGTAATTGATTTTGCTAGCCAAAAAAAACTATAGGTTATTTAGTTGTGCAAAATCCCACATGGTTGACCTTACCTTAAATCTATCAAAAATTCAAACTATTATTATTATTTTGTTGGTTTTATAGTAGTAAAATTATTATTATAATGTTATATTATGATTGATAATATTAATGTTTATAATTCCTCTCATGGGGTGAAGGGGGAAATTCATTGCAATGATTGAGGATAGCTCATGACCTCGGAGTTCGGGAGCTCACCCTCCAAAGGTCTTTGTGGCGGGTGGCATGGTCATCTCCCTCATATGGATACTCCACACGATGGATGCTTGAATGGGGAGAATTCACTCCACCTACACTTTGGATGTTGGTGCAATTATGGCAGTGTGTAGGGAGAAAAACGTTGAGTCTATGGGTGGTTTAATGCAAATTCACTTGGCCCTCCATCCAAACACTGGTACTTGTTGTAGAAATCAAATGGAAATGGCAGAGCACATTGGGGTTTATTATGCTTGGGTGTTTGGTATAGTAAAAATCCAGAGGACATCTAGGACAATGAAGATTGAAGTGGGGAAAATGAAAGTGGCATGCGCCAACATTAATCACTATGATTCAGGGCATAAGGAATACAAAGGATGTTGTGGCATTAATAAGTAGAATTCTACTACCCCTCCAACAATCCCCTCAGCCTCCTCGCAACTTCTATGGTTTCTTGGATTTACCTTCGAGCCTTGGATGAGTGATAATTCTTGTCACAACCACATGTTCCTCCTGCAATCTCTCATGGCTAAGGGTGGCTCAGGTTGGAGAGGTAAACATCGTGGACAGAGACTCCCAATGCCTCAATCCCAACAAGAGGCCATAGATGTTATTGAGGCCTTTCAGATTTATACTCCTCTAAGGATTAGAGCAAAGCTGGAGCTCGTTGAGATGGATGTTCAACTCGACAGAACCCTAGCCCAAGATGAGAAAATTGTCGTTGAGCTTACTCCATGGATCCCTAACACCTGCACGTCACGCTCCAAAGAAATGAAGTACCACCACATAATTGACCTCTACTGGCATATGAAGACTCTGCTCGAGAATGTGATGACTAAAAGAAACATGACCTACAACGAAATTTTGCTTCAAATGAATACCTCCAACTGCAAACGAGGGATGTGGACCAAAAAATTACTCTCCTAGCATAAAGAGCAGTGGGTCTGGACCTCAAAAAGTCGTGAAAATTCTCCACCTGCTTAATTTCAAAATTCTTAGTTTTCTAATCTTTTATTTTTACTATATAAGCGATGTAGGCTATTTTTTTTAGTCACAATAAAACTACAAATCGAAAAAAAAAATTATATTTCTATTAGTAATATTTTAGTCTTTGTTAACACATTATATATATATAAAGGTTTATAATATGATTATTATATAGAGATCTCTTATCTCACAAATAAGGGGTTTTATACATCAATTTGGTGTGGCTTGACATTTAATAATAATAATAATTATAATTATAATTATTATTATGATATTATATAATTTAGATATTTTACACATTATATTCTAAATATGTTATATAGTTTAGGGTTTTTAGTGTTTGGTTATGATATTATATAATGTAGATACTTTACACATTATATCTTAGATATATTATATAGTTTAGGTTTTTTTTTAGATATTATTAAATTATAATTATAACATCTACTTTATTATTTATGTGAAACAATTATTATTTCTCAATTATTTTTTTCCATAATATGTGTTTTTATTAAAATTTATAATATTAATAATATTACGTTATGATTTTTATTTTAGGGTTTGTAATTTAATAAGTTATGATTATAATATTATTTATAAATTATTTTTTTCCATGGTGTTTAATAATATGTGTTTTGATTAAAATTTATAATATTAATAATATTATGTTATGATTTTTATTTTAAAGTTTGTAATTTAATAAGTTATGATTATAATAGTTTGTTTTTAATTTTGGTTATAATTTTAGAGTTTATAATATAATAATTATGATTATAATAGGGTTTTTATTATTTGTTATTATTTTAGATTTTATATAATTATAATAGAGTTTTTATTATTTATTATTATTTTAGAGTTTATAATATTATTACTATAATAGATTTATAATATTTATAATCATAATCATAATATTTTAATTTTTTTTTGGTTGTGAGTAGGTTTTTTTTTAATTTTTGTTTTTCAACATTTTTCCTATTTATTGCAAAGTTCATATTTTCTTATTCGATTCTTTGTCTTGGTGATAGATCTATAATATTATTATTATCAATCTAAGCATTTCCAAGAATATAATATTATTAGTTATATAAAGGGAAAACAAAACAATGCGTAGGTGATTATATTTTCAAGCATATTTTACTCATTATTGGGTCTAGAAGTTGGGTATCTATTATTATTTATAGCAATGAATTTTATTTTTCCATACCTTTCTCCAAGTATAAAATTGTACTTTCTCCAAGTATAAAATTGTACAACACTTATGTGGAAACATTACTCACCAAAATTTCCTTTACCGCAACCTCTTTAGTTTGATTCAATAATAAAAATTGATCTTGATCCCAATATAAAATGATTTTTTTTTTTATAGTTAATTGTTGTAGATGTGTAAAAAATAAATGAAAGAAATGATTACTTTATAATATGATATCTAAAAATGAGTGGCGACATACATTGAGGTCTTAGAGGTCTTGTAAGAGTCTATAATAGATTGGAGAATTAGCCCAATTCTTCAAAAACATTTCCACTCGTCACCTTGTGACGAGCTCACAAATTGACATGTTTTTTAGTAGTGTAAAAAACATATTTTTGCCATTTCGATCTAGTTTTAAACCATAATGCTTACCTTCCTCATCATTTTGCTTTATAAAATGTCACAAGGTATGATGGATTGCACCTTAAATTTTTTCTTATTTATATGATTAATTTAGGAAGGGTTTATGCAATTATTCATGAATAAAATTTAGGAAGGGTTTATTCTTATTTTAGTCATTACTAAGAGTTTCTTACTAGAATGCATGTCATTAATAAAATTTAGGAAGGGTTTATGCAATTATTCATGGATTTTAGTGATTACTAAGAGTTTCTTATTAAAATGCATATCATGAATAAATGTTGTTAAAAGAATATGTAGCATGTGTCTCCATCCTATATGTAATAGGAATATGATCAAAGATAAAAATAGTTACAAGAAATTGTAGCAATGTGAAGAGCATAAATCGACTCGCTGTAACTTGGGGAAAGGTATTTAATTCCATCTAAGGAATTTATAAACGAATGTGTTCATCTCCATGGGGTTGCAACTAATTTACTAACTCACATTTACTCTCATCTAAGAGAATCAATGAATGCACTTTAGCACAATGAATTTGCAACCAATTCGTTAGTTCAATCCTCCAATTTGAAGACAAAGTTATGGTGTTTATGTGCATCAAAGTTCAAGAAGAAAAACAATTGTTTTTATTATTGTTTTATGATTTTTTTTTATCATCTTCAGATCACAACACTCCAAGATTTACTAGGTCACTAAATGGGCATCTCTGTTGGATTATTGAGAGGGGGGTGAATCAGTAATAAAGCAATTCAATCATTTTTAACCACAAAATGCAAGTGTTAAATCAATGTAGCATTATCATCCAATAGTTGCAAAGTAAATAAACAATAAACAAATGAGAAATCATACACATACACAGTACACCAATGTTTTTACGTGAAACCCAAAGCACGAGAAAACCACATAATGCTTTTTCTTATATATCTTTAAGAATTACATTCATTGGAAGCACCAACTTCCTTTGTTTTCCAGCTACAACTGGAAGGAGGCTCCAGCCCCCTAGTTTCTCAGGCTACAACCTGAGGGAAGCTCCAACTCCCCAATTCTCTGGCTACAACTAGAAGGAGGCTACAACCCCCTATGTTCTCCGGCTACAACCAGAAGGTGGCTACAACCACCTATCCTTGCCCCATCTAACCACACTATTATTTATCAATTACATTTTTCCATGATGTTTAATAATATGTGTTTTGATTAAAATTTATAATATTAATAATTTATTATGTTATGATTTTTATTTTAGGGTTTGTAATTTAGCAACTTATTATTATAATAGCTTGTTTTTAATTTTGGTTGTAATTTTAGGGTTTATAAAATAATAGTTATGATTATAATAGGGTTTTTATTTTTTGTGATTATTTTAGACTTATATGATTATAATAGGGTTTTTATTATTTATTTTTTTTAATAAAAACTGGGTAATAATTATATTTTAAAAAACTGTGTGGGAGCATAGGTAGAGTACATCGTCTATATTACAAGTGATGTAAAATTCAAAAATGCCTCCCCTGAATTCTCCAAGAAGGGTATGTGGAGCAGGGTTAGTGCTTACTAAATCGTTATAGCCTATTTGTGTTGCTATGGTGTAAACCATGCAAAAAGAACCTAGTAGTAACTTAAAAAAACACTGCATACACTTATATTTTGCTTCGGTCTGGTGTAGTAGAATCCTCTGTTGTTGGAGGCTACAGGTTGAGGTCCAGTCTCGGGTGTGCTCCTGGCGAGGAGGCCTCATCTGAGATGAAGGTGTTCGAGGAGGTTGTGGGTGACGTTGGTCTAGCCGCAAATTGGAGTGCCTCTATTTTTTGTCGTAAGGCTTCACATTCATCCCTATTTCTTTACTGCTCGCCCTTGTGCTATATGGTGATTCTAGTGATGGACAAAACTTGCGTTGAAAGAGCCCTGCGCTGCAATTAGAGAGTCTGCACCGCATTTACCAGTTCGTCATGCTCTTCTGTAAAGATCGTTCTCTGATTTTGCCTATTCATCTTGTCAATAGTCCTTGTTCTATCTATTTGAATTGCGCAGGGATTAGTGCTTGGGGGAGGAGTGGACATTTCTCTGTTCATCTTAGATCCAGTAAGTGGCTCTGCTCCTGCTCTGATCTACTTAGGGATGATAATGCCAACGAGTTGCGCCTCTCCTGCTATGATATGTGCCATCACCTTTGTTTGATTAAAAGAACTTAACCAATTTCCCATAATTAGCCACAAGTTGTAGCCATGCTTGCTGCTAATGATAGTACCCTTTGGATCGCCTGAATTCAATGCCCAGTACTCTCTGGACGTCATGTTGTACAGTCTCGGATCACTCCAATATTTACTTCCACATGCAGGGTGATCCAGGTGGATATCGGTGGCCACCCACCTTTTCCAACTGGCCCAAAACATGTTTCTGGCAATTTTGGGAATTTACTATTTTTAGCAGGTTTTAACTTCTGGGGCCATTTTGAGGGCCTAAATGAAGGTTTTTAGAGATCGAGGTTCTCAATGATATCCAAAGGCATGATTGAGCCCCCAAAATGAATCTCCTCGATGATACCTTTCCAACGAGCTATCACACGCCTAAAACG
>JASDQU011247131.1:7507-21583 GCA_032191745.1 Picea mariana
ATTTGTCATTGCACCATCAACCCAAGAAAGAGAAGTAGCTTTCAAAAAAATCATAAAAACATGTTAGCATTATGTTAAATTTAAGTTAGTGCTGTATCAAATGTCGATGGTATGGAGAGTGTTATATATATATAACAAAGAGGTCAAATTAATGTTGGTTTTATTTCAATTTTTGGCATTATACATATAAAAAGTTGGCATTATGAAAAGTGTTTAAAACTTCCAAATTAACAAACATTAAAAAATAAACATGTTGAAGGTCAACATTATATTCAATGTGAGTGTTGTATCTTATGTCAATGTTATATCCAATGTATGTGTTATATCTTATGTCGACATTATTTTTGATGCTGAAAACTGATCAAATGTTAGGGTTATATGTATCAAATGTTGATGTTATGGATATTGCTTAAAAAAAAAACAAATTATCACTACTATTACTATGCAAGTTTCCTTAAAAAAAAAAACATAAAGGGGCATAAAAGCTAATTGTAAACAACACAAAGACTAGTTGTTGATTAATAACAAATGTTAAGAACCATCTTATATTCAATTTGTGAGTATAAAAGTACATAAAGAAATGACAATATAACATGCATAGGGAAATAACAATGACATTAGTAGTCAGCAAGTCCGGCGGAGTCAATATGGTCTCCAAGGCATCTCATGTGGTCTACTATAGGAAGTGTTATTCGAGTGGGTCACTTACTTAGTGTTCCATGTCTTGTATTCTTTGTATCTTTGGGAGGCATTGGAGGTTGAGGAAATCACATGCATGTATGTGCTTGCATTTTAATTAACTATTGTAATGTTTTTCAATAAATCTCCTAATGCACTGGCAAGAATACACATTTTTGGCACTATCCATTTTCACAATTATTAATGGATGCAATCCACTTGATAAAATATCCCCCAAACACTTCATTGTTGCTATGAAACTAGTCATTTCAAACATAAGCACACTTTTCTTACACTTTATAGAATCGTAGTGATCAATAGCCTTGTTGAACTCCTTATCTACCATGTGCTTCATGCATTCATCTATGAGATTTTGGTTTATCTCATCATCCCCTTCACTAACATGGGTGATGTTGCACTCATATTCAAAAGTGTTGTAGTCAAGTAATAATGCCAACATATTATGCAAAGTTTAGAAATCGTGTTGGGCCTACTAGAAGAGCCATGAGTGGAACACCAGGAAGTATGGAAGGAGATGTGCCATTAAGGTTGATCCGTATTTTATGAGAATAACGAAATGAATACAGATTATTAAAATATGTTTAACACATAATAATAGAGATATAGTAAAATTGGTTTTCTATTCAATAAGGAAATAAGATGAAATTGTAAAATGTAGCGGAAAACAAGCTTGTTGGAATGGTGGCGGCTTATCTCTGAGAAGAGATGTGACAGCTTCGCTCATTGCAAGAAGATCATTAAAATTAGGCTCTAAAGGCCTTTTTAAAATAAACACAAATTTCAAAAACCCTAGACATCCAAAAACCTAACCCTAGGAGATGAAGCACCAAAAGTCATGTGGGCCCTGTTTGGGTAAGTTAGTACATCAACTTCCCGGGGTCGTAACGTTTGCTTACGATCTTCGTTTTAGGTGCATGATAGCCCATTGTAAAGGTATTGTTGAGGAGATTCATTTTGGGGGATAAATCAAAGTATTCAGCTATCATTAAGAAGATCAATCCTGAAAAACCTTCATTTAGGCCCTCAAAATGGCCCTGGAAGTTAAAAACTGCTAAAAATAGTAAATTGCCAAAATTGCCAGAAAATGTTTTGAGTCAGTTGGAAAAGGTGGGTGGCCACCAATATCCACCTGGATCAATCCTCCCTCCTTAGGAATAAATGGTCTCCATTACATTGAGTTCCCCCATAAGATGAAGAAATTTCTGCTGAATTTGGCCCTGGGTGAGCCACTTGTCTTGGTGCAACAACTGCCCTACTTTGACGACTTGATAAAGCTGGATCCTTTGTTGTCGAGTGCCCTTTATTTGTGTGTCCATAATCAAATCACTGGATTCCTGTTGCATGCAATCAGGGTTGAGCTTTTTTGGTGTCAACTACTCTGCTATCCCTGAGGTGTCCAATAATGGTGGGAAATATGGCCGAAGGAGAGCCACGTTGAAGACTAGGTGTAGTCCAAGGAAAGGGGGAATGTTGAGCTCAAAAGAATTGTCACCCACAACCTTGGTGATGGTGTAAAACCCATAATGGAGTGGAAAAAGCTTCCGATGGGGCCCTGTAAGGTGTTCTTTCTACAATTGCAACCAAAATTTTTCTCCCACCTGAAACTTATGTGGCACCCGATGTTGATCATGGCACTGCTTGTACTTGGAATTAGAATTCTGTAGAATATCCTGAACCTATTGGCAGATGTGTTGGATACACTCAATGAACTGAGTATCTTTGTCATCTTCTGGTGGAGCAGGGGACAAGTCAATCGAGGTGGTCACCAGGGGTAGTGAAACATCCATGGGGCCCAATGGTTGGAATCCCAATCCCACTTGAAAGGGGTTGTAGCTAGTTGATCTATGAAGGGCTCAGTTGTAGCTATGATGGACATATGGAAGACTCTCATCCCATGTGTGGGGGTGTTTTGAATTGTACATGTGCAGGATATGTATGATCATCTGATTGACGACCTCAGTTTAGCCATCTATCTGGGGGTGGAAGGCAGTGGATTTGGTGAGCTTGGTATCTAGTAGTGACCAGAGGCTCGACCAGAATGTACTAAGGAGATGACTGTCACGGTCTGAGATAATGGTTTTTGGGAATCCAAAATGTACCCATACTCATTCAAAGAATAGCTTGGTAGTGGCTTCTGCTGTGATTTTCTTCTTGTAGGCGACTAGAATCGACATCTTGGAAAAACGATCAACAACCACAAAAACACAGTCATTTCCCCTCTTGGTGGACGAGACGCCTGCCATGTAGTCCATTGAGATGGATTCCCACAACCTGTCAGGAGTAGCCAGAGGGGTGTACAGGCCCTATTTCTTAGTGGTCGGTTTGGCAATAGCACAGATGATGCAGGACCTGGTATACTTGTCGACATCCTGTCAATGTTTCGGCTAGTAGAAATGTTTTTGCAACACTGCCACTGTCTTTTTGATGCCAAAGTGCCCTACCACCCAAATGTAGTGAGCTTCCCAAATCAGATTCATGCGCTTTCTTGATGGAATGTAGATATGGCCCAAAATGGAACAAGAAACCATCTTGAAGATAGAAATTAGTGACCACTAAGTTGGTGCCCAACATTTGTTAGGTGGTGGAGAATTCAGATTCTGTCTTGTATATGTGGGGCCATCCAAAGATCTTGTGGCTGCAAGAGTCTAACACCGTGGTGAGTGTTGTGAATGGAGGTCGGTTGAGGCAACCAACAACTCGGTTGGTACTTTCTATTTTATAGTTGATGTTGAGGTAGAACTTTTGTAAGTATGTGGACCACTTGTGATGGCGGTCATTCTGCAATTTTCCTTGGGTTTGCATGAACTGTAGTGTCTTGTGATTAGTGTGGATGACTGTCTCCTTCCCAAGAATGTAATGTCTCCACTGGTGATAGGCTTGCAAAATGGAGTACATTTCTTTGAGTAGGGTATTTATGGACAACATCTGATAGTGTTTCACTATTATATGCCATGAGGTGGTCATGTTGTGTGAGAACGGAGCCCACAACATAGTCTGAAGCATCTGTCTCGATCTCAAAGGGATATTGCAGTTTCATTAATGAAAGTACTGGGGATGAGAACAAACGCTTCTTCAAGTCATCGAAGGCTTGTTGTTGGGACAAGCCCCACACAAAGTTTTCCTTACCGCCACCCCTGGTTACTTGGATGAGGGCCCATGCGATATGAGAGAATCCCAACACGAACCTGCGATAGAAATTCATGAGGCCCAAGAAGATCCAAAGCTCATTGAGTGTGGTTGGGGCTGGCCAGTCACGGATGAACTAGATTTTGGCTGGATCCACATGCACACCATGGCGATCAACGATGTAGCAGGAGAATTTTTCCAATTTTGCATATAGTTTTTCCATGGAGAAGGAGCATTTTTCCAAGTTTGCATGTAGTTTGTGTTGCCGCAGAGTGTACAAAACCTGTTGAATATGCTGCAAGTGTTCCTTCAAAGTCTTGATGTAGATGAGGATGTCATCCAGATACACCACTACAAAATTATTGGTGAAAGGTCGTAGGATATCGTCCATCATCCTCATAAAAGTTACTGGAGAATTTTCCAAACCAAAGGGCATGACCAACCATTAAATCTTTTGACTTGAAGGAGGTCTTACATACATCTATTTGTTCTATTGGGACCTGGTGGTAGCCAGACTTCAGATCAATCTTACTAAAGTATTTGGCCCCCGTGAGCTGATCAAGGAGGTCATCGATTCGGGGAATCAGGTACCGATTTAGGACTGTGATTTTATTCAAGGCCCAATAATCAATGCAGAGTCCCCAGGTCCCATATTTATTGTGCACCAACACGATTGGGCTCCCACAAGGTGATGATATGGGATGTATGTGCCCCTTGTGGAGCAGTTCTTGGATCGACCTCTTGATCTCCTCATTTTCTAACAGAGAGCGACGATATACTGGCCCATTTGGTAGTGGTGTGTCTGGGGTCAGATCGATGGGATGCTTGACTTAGCAGTGAAGAGGTACTTTGGTAGGAGAGGAGAAGATATATGAGTATTCTTCCATGACCTTATCCACTTGCTTCTGTAGAGTAGAAAAGTCGGCCGCGAAGGCCCTAGATGTGGCTGCGATCTTTCTCTCACTCTGATAGTGAATCACGAAGAAGACAAGTTTCCCTGTTTGAGAGATGACCTTCCTGTATTGCTTGGCAAATATCAAGGAAATAACACTAGGAGGGACTGCCTTGGGTATCCTATACAATTTCTTGTTCAAAGTAATAATAACACTATGAGGCCTAGACTCATATACAACATGACATTTCCATAAATAAGGTTGGCCCGAAAGAACATTACAAACTTTGAGAGGAGATACATCACACAATACCTCATCTTTGAAGGGCTTGATGTCGTAGGACAGTCGACACTGTTGGCTGACGTGGAGATTGCTTCCTTGGTAGAGACATCCAATGGTGTAGGGTTGTGGGTGCGGCGTTGTCGGCATGGCCAACCACTTGACGACCTCTGGTGAGATGAGGTTCTTCCGGCTACCACTATCAAGGATGAAGTGCAGCGGGGTGCATTTTACCCACATATGTGAATGGAATAGGTGCTCTCCTTCTTCTGGCTCGTTTGGTTCACCAAGATGGAGCTTGGTGGTAGCAACGGTGGCACTGGGTTCCGCGTCATTGATTTGTATTCCCCTTTATAGTTTTGACTTAGAGTCATAACCTGCATTTGATTTCGAGGATTTCACTTCGGCCACTAGCGACTAATTTGAGCGACAGTCATCAGTGTTATGCGAAGGACTGTTATGGAAGTCACACCACTTCCTGGTATCTTTCTTTGTCTTTTCGATGTCCTTCTTTGCTTGCGGCTTGGACTGATTGTCCTGATACTATCCATATTTTCTCTGTCCTTTGTTCTGTGGGTTGGGTCAGCCCCTTCCTGGCTTTTGCTGTGAGGGGTTCCCAGGCCCAAATTGCCACGTCTTTTGTTTGAACTTCTGCTCGATTTTGATGGCATATCGGTAGGCTGCGTCTAAGGACGAGATGTCCAGAAATTCCATTTTAGTTTGGATGTATCTATGCAGAGCATCACGATACCCGAGCACCAGATGTTGCTCTGAATCTTTGATACCCAACTTGGTGTGCAAGGTATGGAAGATATTTGTGAAATCTGACACTGCTTGGTCTCTTTCTTTCCGCAGTGTGGTCCATTTGGTATACAAGTCATCATAAATTCTGATAGGGTAGTATTGTTCCTTAATATAATCCTTGAAGGATTCCTAGGTGGCCGTGACTATAAATAATGAGGGTTCTTTTGTTTCCTTTTGCTTACAGAAATTTTCCCACCAATATTTGACATGGTGAACGGATTTGAGGAGTGCAAAAGTAATATTTTCTCTATTCGAAAAGTTATGGACAAAAAAATACCCTTCTAGTAGATTCAACCACTTTTCTACATCAGCTGCGTCTATCTGACCTTCAATTATAATAATATTGAATTTGATTTGTACCTTGAAGGGGGTGGCGCCTCCACTCGAGGAAGATGCGTCGCTTGTTGGTAGTCGTCGAAGGATTTGCGTGAAACTATCCATCATCTTGTTCCTATGTTGCGTGAGGGATTCCTTAAGAAACATTTTGAAAGGAGCTCCTATCCTGTCATATTTATTTTCTCTTGCCATGAGAGGTTGCTTGGGCACACGATATCTTTTGTCCTCAAGAGAAACAAGCTCGAGACCCAATTATTTATACCCTGACCTCGTTGGGGACATGAATTAAGACGACAAGGAGCAGGCCGCTCTGATACCACTGATCGATATTTTATGAGTAGAACGAAATGAATACAGATTATTAAAATATGCTTAACATAGAATAACAAATATACAATAAAACTAGTTTTCTATTCAATAAGGAAATAAGCTGAAATTGTAAAATGCTGCGGAAAACAAGCTTGCTGGAATGGTGGCGACTTATCTCTGAGAAGAGATATGACGACTGCGCTCATTCGCAAGAATATCATTACAATGAGGCTCTGAAGACATTTTTACAATAAACAAGAATGTCAAAAACCTTAGATATCCAAAAAACTAACCCTAGGAGATGAAGTGCCAAAAGTCATGTGGGCCTCGTTTGGGTAAGTTAGTACATCAACTTCCTGGGGTCGTAACTTTCAGATACAATCTTCGTTTTAGGTGCACGATATCCCGTTGGAAAGGTATCATCGATGATATTCATTTTAGGGGATAAATTATATCCTTCAGCTATCATTGAGAAGCTCGATCCCGAAAAATCTTCATTTAGGCCCTCAAAATGGCCCTAGAAGTTAAAAACTGCTAAAAATAGTAAATTGCCAAAATTGCCAAAATTGTCAGAAAATTGTTTTGAGCGATTTGGAAAAGGTGGGTGGCCACCGATATCCACCTGGATCAAAGGTACATATTTTTCTACAAAAAATTTCAAATATTTTTCTCTACACATCTAAGCAATGACAAAAGGCCATCTTTGATCCAAGATTGCACATAGTGTAGAATATATTTGGATGTCTGATGGAAATATCGTGTTGGCATTGATGTCAAAATGAATATAAGAAGTACTATAGTGATGGATGACATGGAACTGCAGTGAAAGCTACAAGAATACTGAGTTACAGGAATGTAGTACCGAAATACAGGGGATCACTAAGTTACATGAACGCAATACATAAATACAGGGGATCGTTGAGTTACAGGAATGCAGTATAGGGAGTCACATGTTGAGAAAAATTTAGAATTTGGTATCCCCTACGAAGGAAAAATGGTGCTCAAAAAGAATAATCTATTACAATTTTTTTATAACTGCATGATTACTGCTACAGACATACATAATTCACATGTATCGTTCACACCAAGAAATTACCAAAAAAAATCATCGAGCAAGATTTAGGGAAAGGAAATCATGTGATGGATTTATGCAAGGGTGTTGACTTATGAAGACATTGGTAGTCATTCATCGATTGGTGACATAATTAGAGTCACATTACTCTTATCATACTCGTGGAGATGATCATCGGGAAGTCCCACTACAGAGTTTGGAGAAAAAATCAATTGACAATTATGAAGAAGAAGAAGAAGAAGAAGGAGGAGGTTAGGAGGAGGATCGTGCCTTATAATATAAGGATCCCATGCATCGGATAGTAGGAGGACCATAGCATGGTTGATTTACAAAGGCACACTTCACAAATGTAGAAAGGTCAAATTCATTATACCGATAAAATCTATATTCCATGGTGTCATTTTGAATGGAGTATATTTGCTTCAATTGCTTGGAGTGACGCATAATAGTAATTACAAGGGACAGGAAAATGCAACTCGTTTATGATGTAAATGTAAAACCCCATGAGACAATAACTGAGGTTATGGAGGACAAAGTCTTGTACGTTGGTCATGATGAACTCAAAGAGATATTTGTGGAATACATGGTGCATAAATGTCAAGTTGTCCTGGTGACTATATATTCTGTTGAGACAAGATCGTGATGAACAGAACGAATACTGACAAGTCTCCCTCTTGAATACTTTCTTGTGCACTATCATTTCAGAGTGTAGTTGAAGGGAAATTTGTTGATGCAACATCAAGAACCCTTGAGTATGTCATATCAACACAGTATTCGATATTTCGTAGAAATTCTTGGTCATCATTCTTTCCAGGCTGAAGTTGGATGACTCTTCAAACCCAAACAATTTCCAACATCCACCATTGGTTAAATCCACTCAGGTAGTCAATAGTTGAATAAATTGTCTTTGATGTCAAAGGTTAGTAAAGTGATCAAATATATGTCAAACGTTAGTAAGTGATTAAATATAAATATGACTTTGGTATCACTTTAATAAATATAAAAGTGGAAACAGAGTTTACACAAAAGTGGAAATTAAAGTGGATTAAATACAAATATAACTTTAATAAATAACAAAATTTGAAAAGTTAGGCGAAAGTGGAGTTTACCTAAAATAGGAGTAAATGTGAAAGTGGAATAAAGAAAAAAGTAAAAGTGAAATTGGATTAAAGAAAAAAGGTAAAAGTGTCCCCGAGGTGTAGGACAGTCGGTGACAGAGTGTGTTGTTAAGCCACTCTGTGTTGAAAAGTCACCGGTTCAAAACCTGCATGGACAAAAAAACCCAACCATGTTAAGGGTTGGTGTGGCTCAAGCCGGGTGCGATCCCCGAGTGATTTTGATGGCTTAGATGCCCCTGAGTTGCGGTTTCCCAAGCCACAGGTTAATCCCAATGCCAACAGGTTCGGTCACATTAACAAACAAAAAAAAAAGAAAAAAGGTAAAAGTAAAATTGGATTAAAGAAAAAGGGTAAAAGTGAAAATGCACATGGTATTTACAAACCATGGTGGTATTTACCCATGGTAAGGTAAAAAGTGAATTAAAAATTAAAAGGGGGGAAATTCAATTATTATTTAAAAAGGTCRTGATTTTTCAAAAAAAAATATGACTTTTCATATAAAGCTTATGGAAAAGTATAAATAATGAAGAGGGTTATGAGAAAAAAGGAAGATGTGTGTGAAATTTAATATTCATATGGATATAATTTGAGTTATGACAATAAAACATCATTTAGGGAGCGACTATTATATATTGGTGAAGATCAAAACAATGTCAAAGCTCAAGAAAGTAAATGAAGATATGCATTAGAATCCAAAGAAAGATTTTGAATATATGAATATTGAAGTACTTATCATAATAAGGGAGGCTAGGTGGTTCTAGGGAAGGTTGGAGCCTGCAAGGGAGGTTGAAGTTGGTAAACCAAGGTGTTCTTGCATCTTTTCAGTTGTAGCTGAAGAAACTAGAGAGTCAGTGCGTCCTTCCAGTAGGTGTTGGTAAAATTTTGGGGGTCACAACTTCCTTATAGTCGGTGCTCATAAAACAAGGAAGTGGCATTTCCTTGTTGAGTTGGATCTCATGAATTAAATTTAATCCTTATTAAAAATAAAAAGAATAATTGTGATTATTTCCATGTTTGGTTTTTCATGTTAAATTCGGCATACGCTATCTTTTTGTTGATGTTTTGTTTTGATTTGATAAAATTCATATTTAAGTGGTTTTAAATTGTTGAAAAAGGATAATATTGATTCATCCCCCCTCTCAATATTAAACAACATTCCAACAATTAGTATTGGATCGGGTTCCTTCATCACAGTCTAATCACTGGAAGGAAGATTCTAAGAAACCACAATGGATCAATAAGAAGGGATGTCCTCAAATAGAGCTCCACTATTCAAGGGAAATAATTATGCATTATGGAGTGTAAGAATGAGAAGTTACCCAATGGCACTGGGATGTGATGTCTAGATATCTGTGATAAAGGGTTATGATGTACCAAAAATTCCTCATTCAGATTCAACTGCAAAGAAACTCTACAGTGACAATTCAAGAGCTATAAATGAAATTCTTGGTGGATTAATAAATAATGTATTTGTCAAATTCATGTATTGTAAATCATGTATGAAGGATATGCTTGTTATAGTGCAAGTTATAGGTTGGGAAATGCTCGAACCAACCACAAGGAAAGTGATACAACTTGGGAATCCTACAACCAATGTCACCTCGATGTAGGTCCCGTAGTTCAAGGGTGACTAAGCCACTCTAGAGAGGCGATCTCGGTGACCCTAGGGGGATTGAGATGGAGATGGAGGGAAATGGAAGTGAAGCCCCTATAGGTCAATTCTAATTGGAATAAAAGGTAGGGAGAGATGCCTTTCAAGTCAAATAATTGTTGCCCCACATGTATAGTACTTCTGTGGATGATTGTACCTACCTGAGACACACGAAAATCCAACTTGCAATGATATATGGCTTTTTTTTTTGTCTGGAGGAATCAGCAACTGGTTGGGCACGTGCTCACATTACACGTGGCCATGTTATCCAATCGCTACCACTATAACCTCCAGGTGTGCCCACGATGCCCCTTACGCGGCACACAAGGTAAGTCGGGGGGAGTTGAACTCGAAACCTCATGGAACTTCATTTTCCTTGCAATGATATATGTTAGTATGGATCAACAAGTTAATATTTTTGTCCCTAATTTGCAGAAATGTATGACAATTTATATCAACAATTAATAACTTCAAATCAGCATGTAAAGCATGAGATCAATCAACAATATTATCAATGAATTAGGCAATCAATTATGAATGAAAAATGCCACTATGAGGCTGAATGAAGAAAGTTCTTATAACATGTGTTTTCTACAGAAACTTGCATCCTTATGGATGTTTTATTTAATGGCATGCAACAGGAAAATTAACCATCAAAATATTCCAACAATTACCCCAAAATATGTGCCCTAGTTAGTAGACTATGTGAGTGAAGTTAGAGAGTTAGTCTAGGGTTAGTTTAGGAGTTATGAGAATGTTAGTAGCTAGGGTTATGCATCCATAATGGCTGTAGTTTAAAGTTTGTAACACCAATTAGAGTTTTGGGAGAGAGGGGACACCCTAGTGGGGGGAAGACTCATCTCAATGATACAAATCAACTTCAAGCAAGAGACCTTTCAAAAGACCAAAAAATGTGTTTCCTAAGGCAATTATTTTATATCTCCAATGCAAAAAAGTATGACTAGTGCCTTTACTATTGGGTTAATGGAGTCAAAAGGAGTTTAGAGAAGCTACCTCCTTGGGGGTGTAATCCCTTTTACTTCCCAAGGCAAGTTTCTCTAGGCTAGGGTTTAAGCTAAGAGGGTGTATTCCCTTATACTTCTCTTAGAAAACCCTTGTTGAAGCAATAAGATGAAGCCTAAGGTGGGAGTGTATGCCCTTATACTTCCAAACTAGCTCCTAGTACAATAACCTTGAATTGAAACAAATGATAGCAAGAAATTAAAAACCATACCAATTCAAGGAAAAATGCCAAGATAATCCACCACAATAGCAATAGAAAATCCTTCCAAGGCTAACGCATCACTTCTTCCATCAACCATTCATAAGTATAGCCATACAAAAGTGCACAAGAGATGGAAATATCCAAGAGGGATGAAAATTTCACACCAAGTCTCTCACAAGAGGGAGAGTTATGTTTAAAATGAGATCTTATGATCTACATTTATACTAAATGTAGCTAACATAGTTTTTCCACAAATTAAGGAGTAAAACAAAATATTAGGGGTCAACAACCCTAATATTGACCCCTTAACAAAGTAATATTAAAAAATTTACTTAAAATTTCACTTTTTGCACAAATTAAACCCTAATTAGGAGGATGTCACCCCTTTAGGGGACGTTTTGCCACTTTGAGGAAATCATTGGTGTTGGAGAAGCATGGATAGGCCTCCAAAGGCCACATGTCAAGCATATAAGCACTCTCATCATGGTGAATACCCTTTTCCTCCTCAAACATCAATATATCAAAAGAGTGGCACCTCACCACCATGCCCTGGCCCCCAAGATCATGACGTCAAGCTAAAAAGTGGAACATTTTCCCCTCCCAGGAAAATCATTTGGAAATAAAGGGGTGGGATAGGTTGTCCAAGTCATGATCAAGTCCGTCTAATTCGGATCTCTCTAATCTAGCATGTGGGCCCCTGGCATCCAACCTGTGGGCTTGTAGCCCCATGGAAGCCCAAGCTAGGCTTGTTCTCCCAAAATTGTCCACCAACTAGGCCTTGCAAAGACAAATGAGCATGCCCTCCAAGGATCTCAAGTCATAACATCATGATAAGTGAATCCAATAAACAAATAATCCATATAAGCATGTGCATCAAAGATCATTATATCAAACAATTAACAACTCAAAGACACTATGAGACTTGTCAAGCTTGAATATGGGAGGGTTGAGGAGGTGTCCTATTGGGTAGATCTTGCCCTAGGTTAAGGAGAGCTTCAAAGAGGTCCCTCTCTAAGCCATGTAAATTGTATGAGGTGGATAGGGTCAAGACTCAATGGGCATAGGGCTCATGACATACAAGGGGTTGTAGTGTCTCATTCATGGGTGCCTTTGCGGAGGGTGTGGTACCTTCATATGCAATGCATTTTTTCTAAGCCCATTAATTTCCTTTTATCTTACTTTTTTATTTTCTTTCAATATAGCATAAGGGGAGGTTGAAGGTCACTGCCCTAATGTGGTGACCAGGTGGTGGAAATTCCACCCACAAACACCTAATGCAAATGAGAAGGTTGGCTCGTGATGATACCCCCTTTCTCTTAGCCATGCAACTGAGAGTGATTTCCCTAGTTTGGTGACCAGATGATGACAATGTCATACCACTAGATATCCATGGACATGATAG
The DNA here is from genome assembly GCA_032191745.1 of Picea mariana. Lineage (NCBI taxonomy): Eukaryota > Viridiplantae > Streptophyta > Pinopsida > Pinales > Pinaceae > Picea > Picea mariana. The sequence continues at coordinate 20,422 of JASDQU011247131.1, forward strand.
GTCAGATCGTGATGAGACCTCTTATCCTTCAACTAACCTTTTAAGCATTCTTTATTATATTGTGGTTTCCCTTTATTCAAAGATAAGTGTTTCATTGCTTTCTTGGGTGATCCCCGAGCGAAGCATCTGTAAGGTTTATACAATGCTTTTATTTTTTACCCAACACCAACCCCTTTGGGCCTTTAGCCCCTTCTTCCCATAGAATGAGGGACAATCCCTTCTTGGGTCAATATACCCTAAAATCCCAAGAGATAAGGAAATGGAGGGGAATAATGATGGAAAGTGGTAAGTATGGTCGGGAACAATACGATGAATCATTAAGGGATTTCCCAACAACAAACCCATCCCCAAGGAAAACCACTTACTATGGCACAATGTCAACCACCAAGGTGAAGCAGGAAAAAAGGCATAATGTCCAAGCACATATCATGAAATCTAGAGAAATCAAAGATACAACATAATCAAATGGATTAAATATTGAAATGATGCTCACGATAATACTGACTTGTACCTCATGGAGCAACGCCCACTGCCTTCCGAAAGCTAGCTGGTGTGGTGGATTCCATCTGCAGACCTGTGACCATCTATGGTGGGGAGTGGATTTTCCATATTTTCAAAGGGTACTTCTGGTAATGTAGTCTCTCGACACTCCATATCTGCAACCTAAGGGCCTCTAGACATCATCTCCTTAGTTATCCAAAAAATGGGGATAACATTTGGCTCCTACTTGGGGACATGTGCTCGTCGTAGAGTGCATGAGAAACACAACATCTCCTAGTAGACCTATGACTGCAAGGAAACATCAAAATATCAAGTGTAGGATGGCCTACTCATCCTTATTCTCATATGATAATAATCAAAACCCACTAATCTAGGAAAAGAAAATATTTGACATTTTTTCAAAAAAATCTTAAACTAAGCATGGAATTAATATGCAAGTAGAGTAAAATGAAAATGAAATGCATCTAAACTAATATGAGAAATCAATATGCAAATGCAGGGAATCAATATGATTTTCCTACTTACTTGGGCCCTTGGGACCCTAAATATCACGCGTTGGATGATGTCAGGTGAATGCATACAACCAATGCAACCATTTGATCATCTCATCAAAGTATCTCCCCCTGTTATTAATCATGTAATACAACAAAGATAAGTTAAG
>JASDQU011247132.1:11617-25736 GCA_032191745.1 Picea mariana
GAATCTGCACAGTCATATGGAATTTTACAAAATCTATATGAAATTGTACGATATTCCTTAGAAAAGTGTAGAAAATTATGAGTTACAACCCATAATACCCTCTTTCTCAGTTTCCTTGATAGTATAGACGAATTGGAAGTAGATTGATGCTATTTTTTTCCTATATTGGTGCCCAGATTTGCAGATTTGGAAGTTTTAGTTGTTGATTTAATATTTTTTGTTGATTTTATGGTAGGCTGATGCATTTTTAATTTTCTTACTGTTTAGCATAAACTAAACCATAACTACTGTAGCAAACCAAGATCACATGAAGAATAACCATGCACAAGAACACAAGAAGTATCCCGAGAAACCCTTCTCAATAAGGGAAGAAAACCCAACCAATCCTTTGCTATATTCTCAAGAGAAAGACCTCCCACACCATCAAAAAATCTTAGCACACACAGGGTGCTGTAATTCTCATAGTTTCAGACCACAACTTGTCACATCAAATGATGTGTCTATTGGCACAATAGGGCTGACATCAATAACTCAAAATATAATTAATAATTACCATATTAATTATCTTTTACATTAAGGTGGGGCCGACTTGTACCCTTTACATAATCAATAGGGTTACATGCAAGTCTAACTCTTGAACAATAGAACAAAAGATCTCATACATCCACTAGTGCTCAGCCACTAGGGGCACATCCATCTGTGCTCAACCACAGGGATGTCTCTCTATCTCACTGCGTCTCACATGAGAACTACACTCGCTAATGCCAAGCCACTAGGATCACGTTCACATGTGCTCATCCACAGGTACGTCCAACTCAACATATATTCTTTCTCACTACATTACACAGGAGGGTTATCTAGAGTTCATCATCTCAACTCTCTACTAAAAGGAGGCTAATACATTGTTTCATCCTTGTCTCAGAACGATGCACCCAGCTCATGGGAATTCACATGTTCACCTATGCTCAACCACAGACACGCCCAACTCAACAGATCTTCTTTCTCACTGCGTTACACAAGAGAATCATCTGGAGTTCTTCTCAACTCTCTGTAAGGAGGAGGCCAGCACAACGTTCCAGTTCTGTCTCAGATAGGAACCACACACCCATCTCAGGGGCTCTCTCTCAGGTCTGTGTCTTGGAGGATGTCTCACAAAAATGTAATCATCAACACTCCCTCTCAGTTAGGGATGCATTCTCCATTAGTCCAAGTCTTGCATATAAGTATTTGAACTTCGTCCTATCTGTAATCATCAACACTCCCTCTCAACTAGGGAGGTAATCTCCACCAAGCTAGTTTCTCACAAAAGTACTTGAACTTCGTATTAGCAAGCGGATTGGTGAAGATATCTGCAATCTGCTCATGTGTAGGAAGGTACTGTACATGTACTTCTTTCCTCTGCAACATGTCTCTGATATAATGATGTTTTATCTCAATGTATTTCGATCTATCATGAAACATAGGGTTCTTAGAGAGATTCACAAATCTCTAGTTATCATAAATAATAATAGGATCCATCTCATGAATAAATCTGTCAGAATCTTGCGAAGCCACACTACTTCACGGACTGCCACACTCGATGCTATATACTTTGCTTCTGCGATACTCAAGGCCACAAAGCTTTGTTTCCTGCTGCACCAGGAAACCATGGCAAACTCCAAGATAAAACAAACTCAAGTTCACACTAGAGGCATATCTCAGGTCATATCCAACTGTGCCTCATATATATCTCAATACATGTTTTACTGCTATCCAGTGAGTCTGTCTCGATTGAATCATGGATTGACTAAGCACATTCGCTGCATACATATATCAGGTTTGGTGTTAACCAGATACATCAATTATCCAATTAGTTGTCGGTACATATGTGGATCAGTCTCGTTTGAATCATCATCATTTATTTTTCATCAAATCCATCACCATCGATGTAGACATGGATTTGCATTCTATCATACTGTACTTCTTTAATATCCCCACTGTATATATTCCTTGACTTAGAAAAAGTCTCATTGGTCCTTTGTCATACTTCTTGTTCTAAGAAGTAGTGCATCATATACCTAGATCCTTCATCTCGAAATCATAAGTCAAAGCTTACTTGTATCCAACAACAAGGCTTTTTGAATAAGTCACCAATATTAGGCTCTCGTCACCAACACTGTGATAATATATGTTTGGATCAACAACACTCTTGCTAAAACCCAAACTCATCAAGAATCCATCCATCTGATGTAGTTTCCAACTCATGGATGTTAGTACGGATGGAAGTGTATCGGGCTTACTGGATCAAATGTCTCATCATAGACAACTCCCCTTGTTTGTGGGAATCTTCTGGCTACAAATCTTGCTTTATATTTCTCGACACTTCCATCAGCTACATGCTTGATCATATAGATCCACTTGGAAGTCACTACAGACTTCTTTTGGTCTCGGAACAATATCCCATACATCATTCTTCAAGATAGATAAATATTCTTCTGTCATGGCATCTTGCCATATCTGCTCACCTGTAGCTTCTCTATGACAGGAAGGCTCATAATCAATGATGTGGCTCATGGCTGAAAAGTAGATTGAAGGTCTCTTTGGTCTCTCTTGCTCTCTCAGAATGTGCCTTGAGCAGCTGCAAGTCCCTCTGCCCCTTGCAGAGTTTGTCGAGCCTAGACATGCCTTTCATGATTTACTGCAATGTCTCTGGGAATATCAACTAAAGCAACTGGATCAACTACTATCTCACTCTGAACTGCTGAAGGGGAGAAGGTATTGTATTTTCCTTCTCAAATAGTTTTGACTCCCTCTGAAGTCTGAAGGAAAACGTATTCCTTAGTTGTTACCCTGCCTGGAACAAGGAAACAAACGAAAGGAAACAAGACAAGAATATCTCCTAGAGGAGATTCATGAGTACATCTCTAGAATCAAAACAATTTAATGATTGTTGTCATAGCTACACCACCTACTTGTAATATAGAAACCTTAGAAATGTAGATTAGAGGCATGATAATTAAAAACAATCAAACCTGTGGTCTTCACTTTCGATCTATTGTTCCTCTGAATACATTGAGATCCCTCTAGATCCATGATTGCAGCAAGAGTTCCTTCCTCTTGTCAATGTCATGATGAACAATGCTATTCCTTGCTTATTTACCATAGACTAGAATACAATTTGTGTTGTTCTAGCTTCTTCTGGCCACCTTCCACATAACCTCAAGGGGAACGGGCTTTAGTCACGGTGATCCGTCTGTGAGTGTTGGGGTCTCTCAATTGCAACCCACTTTCCAAAGGTTTCCCTTTGCGCTCCTACTACACTGCCTGTAGGCAGAGGCTTCAACATATAGAAAACCATATCACGAGTACCCTCAACATAACCACTAACAAAAATGTTGTCACGCCATGCTATGCAACACGTAATCCTTCCAAGGGTTTCTAGAAAAGAACATACTGTCTTCCAAATGTTTTTGTTGAAATCATATTCGATCACTCCCAACTGCTTCTGGAACGAATAGAAGCGTCCGGAAGAAGCAATCGCACAATCGAACGGTGGGGGGCCTTCCTCTTTTTGGATCGTCGTCCATGCCCCTCCTTTTGGATCGTAAACTTCTGCACTCCACTGGAATCGATCATTGTAAACTCCAATAACGAAAAATTCCCCATCGATGAAAGCACCACAGAAGTCGTCCCTCTCTTGGCTCATATCAGGAAGAAGCTTTCACTCGTCTTCCTCCACACTATAAACTACTGCTCCTCGCAGAGCATTTTCATCGTTGTCCTTTCCTCCGGCAAAGTAAACGAGTCCATCCGGCGACACTGAGAAAGCGTCGGAGATTTGAACCGCCGGCAAATCCGCGCCGCGGCTCCATTTAGTAGATGAAAAATCGTAAATGAAAATGGTGTTGAGGACGTTGTTGTAGCAGGGGTTCCATCCTCCTATCAGAAACAGCTTTTGATTGACAGAAACACAGTCGCAAAAGAGTGGAATTCCATGACGAGGGCCGAGAAAGTGGGGAAGGCGAGGGAGTGTTTCGCATGTGCCTTGCAGAGGGTCATACACAGTAATCACAAATTATAGATCATTATCAGTGTAGTTAACACGAGATTCTGAGATCTCGATCAAACATATACACTGCTGGGAAGTCCCGAGATTTTTTTTGTCTTGATAGAACCGGAGACTGTTCACCACATAATTCCAACTTCTGCAGACGGTTGTGATGGAATTTGTAAGGCATTCTTAGCAGACACTGTCGACCTAAATCGCTTGGAAGACATGGAAAAGGCCTCATAATTGATGGCACAAACGACTAGCTACTATTGGTATGTTGCAGCGGAGTATGAAGATGAGACTCCGAATAAAATCTCACTTAGCAAACCTGGCCTTTAAATTCTCACGGCGTCCGGTCAAAGGATACTTTTTTTTCTTTTCTTTATGGCTGGACTGAGGTCACCAAAAGTTGAAATGGGATCACCAAACTTCCACATAAAAATAAGGAGGGGTCCGACCTTCTTTTCCTTAAATCAATGATAAGATTTTAACATCCTTTCTTCAATTGTGTAACAGTTTTCTTCAGGACATGCTCTGATACCATGTTGATTTTATAATAGGCATGTATTTTTAATTTTCTTACTGTTTAGCATAAACTGAACCATAACTATTGCAACAAACCAAGATCACATGAAGAATAACCATGTACAAGAACACAAGAAGTATTCTGGGAAACCCTTCTCAACAAGGGAAGAAAATTTAGACAATCCTTTTCTATATTCTCAAGAGAAAGACCTCCCACACTATCACAAAACCTTAGCACACAAGAGGGTGTTGTAATTCTCATAATTTCAAACCACAACTTATGAAATCATGAGATGACACAATGTTAAGTGTGTTTCTTTAATGGGGATTCACCTTTATTTATATAAGACTTGTCACATCAAATGATGTGTCTATTAACACAATAGGGCCGACATCAATAATTCAAAATATAATTAATAGTTACCATATTAATTATCTTTTACATTAAGGTGGGATCGACCTGTACCCTTTACATAATCAATAGGGTTAAAAGTAAGTCTGACTCTTGAAAAACATAAGAAGAGATCTCATATACCCACTAGTGCTCATCCACTAGGGGCACATCCATCTATGCTCAACCACAAGGATGTCTCTCTATCTCACTGCATCTCACAGGAGAACCACACTCACTAGTGCTAAGCCACTAGGATAACGTTCACATGTGTTCATCCACAAACACATCCAACTCAACAGATCTTCTTTCTCACTGCATTACACAGGAGGGTCATTTGGAGTTCATCATCTCAACTCTCTGCTCAGAGGACACTAATACATCATTTCATCTCTATCTTAGAACGATGCACCCAACTCATGGGAATTCACACGTTCACATGTGCTTCCATAGACACGTCCAACTCAGCAGATCTTCTTTCTCACTGCGTTACACAGGAGAATCATCTGGAGTTCTTCTCAACTCTCTGTAAGGAGGAGGTTAGCACAACATTCCAATTTTGTCTCAGATAGGAACCACACACCCATCTCAGGGGCTTTCTCTCAGGTCTATGTCTTGGAGGATGTCTCACACAACTATAATCATCAACATTTTCCAACATATCCAAGGAGAAATTGAGTGCTTTTGGTGTTGGTTATTAGCATATCTAACTATTTTTGAGTTGTTTGAGGGAAGATCTAATCGTTTTTTAGTTGTTTGAGGGTAGATCTATATAGATCTATGAAGTTTTAGCTATTGGTACATAGTTATGAGTATTATTTTTGGCTGATTTGAGACAATTTTTTTCACAAATTTGCATGTTTATCAGCGGTACGTGGCTACTACAACTGTTTAGTGCCATTATACAAGTGTTTTTACTCTCGTGTTGCATTTTCAGGGAGGGAAGAATAGGTATTTTGCATTTGTTTCTTTGATTTTGTCTATTTGTTTGCACTCTTGACTTGTGCCTATGGCTTCGTTGTCCAACATCATGTTGGAAGGAAACCAAAAGTTCTCTGGGAAGAACTAAAGTACATGGAAGCAACATATGTTGGTCATTTTTTAGTATAGGTGTTTGTCAGATATCGTTCTTGTAAGACAACCCGACCCTATGTTGCAGGTAAAGACTGAGACATGTTTGATGGACAAGATAGAGAAGTCGTGATGTTGCTCAAGTTCTTAGTGACATATGAGATGCTTCTTGAGGTTCAAACTAGGAAGACTTCCACCACGGTTTGGAAGCATTTGAAAGACCTGCATGAGACTTCATACAAGGGTTTGTTATAGCACAAGTTGTAGGTTGGGAAAATCCCGACCCAACCACGGAACAAGTGCTACAACTTTGAGAATCCTACACCCAATGTCACTTCGATGTAGGTGCCGCACTTCAAGGGTGACTAGGTCACTCTAGGGAGGCGATCTCGATGACCCTAGGGGGATTGAAATGGGGATGGAGGGAAGTGGAAGTAAAGGCCCTAGAGGTCAATTCTAAGTGGAATGAAAGGTAGGAAGAGATGCCTTGCAAGTCAAGTAATGACTGCCCCACATGTATAGTACTTTTCCAGATGATTGTACCTTCCCGAGACACAAGAAAACACACTTTGCAATGATATATGATAGTTGGATCAACAAGTTAAGTTTGTTTTCCCTATTTTTCAGCTGTAAATATCAGCTTGTATCAACATTTAAAATCAACATATGAAGATTTAGATTAGTTAAGTAAATCAACATTAAATTTAACAATGAACATAGGCTGAGATAAGTGACTTAAGAAGCTAGATAAGATGGTTGTTGTAACATGTGTTTTCAACAGAAAATTGCAGCCTTATGGCTGTAGCATTCAGTGGAAAACAACAACAAAATCAACAATGAAAAGTTGCCAAGAACTAGCTCAAAAGATGCACCCTAGTTAGTAGAGTAAATGAACAAAGTTAGAGAGATAGTCTAGGATTAGTTTAGGAGTTATGAGGATGATAATAGCTAGGGTTATGCAGCCCTAATGGTTGTAGATTGAAGTTGATAACAACAATTAGAGTATTTGGAGAGAGGGGATGCTCTAGTGGGGGAAAACTCCTCTCGATGAGACAAATCAACTTCAAGCAAGAGAACTTTCAAAAGGTCAAAAATCACATTTCCCAAGGCAATGATTTTATATCTCCAATGAAAAAAAAGAGTATGAATAGTTCCTTTACTATTGGGTTAATGGAGTAACAAGGAGCTTAGAGAAGATACCTCCTTGTGGGTGTAATCCCTTTTACTTCCCAAGGCAAGTTTCTCTAAGCTAGGGTTTGAGCTAAGAGGTCCCTCTCTAAGCCATGTAAAGTGTATGAGGTGGATGAGGTCAAGACTCAATGGGCATAGGGCTCATGACATACTAGGGGTCATAGTGTCTCATTCATAGGTGCCTTTGTAGAGGGTGTGTGGTACCTTCATCCGCAATGCACTTTTTCCAAGCCCATCAATTGTCTTTTATCTTTCTTTCTTTGTATTTTCTTTCAAAATAACACAAGGAGAGATTGTAGGTCACTACCCTGGCGTGGTGACCAGGTGGTGGAAATGTCACCCACAAATACCTAATGGAAATGAGAAGGCGTGCTCGTGATGAGACCCCCTTTCTCTCAGCCATGCAACTAAGAGTCATTTTCCTGGTTTGGTGACCAGATTATGACAATGTCATACCACTAGATATCCATGGATGTAATAGGTTGGCTTGTGATGAGACCTATCCTTCAACTAACCTTTTAAGCATTTCCTTATTATATTGTGGGTCCCTTTTATTCAAAGATAAGTGTTTTATTACTTTCTTGGGTGATCCCTAAGTGAAGCATCTGGAAGGTTTAAATACGGTTTTTATCTTTTACCCAACACCAACCCTCTGGGCTTTTAGCCCCTTCTTCCCGTAGGATGAGGGACAACCCCTTCTTGGGTCTGTTAGCACTCAATAGTTTTATAGGTTGTAGGAGAAAACCATCAAGGTAACCATTTCAGACCAAACTTTTGACTAAAATCTAGCCCTTTCAGTCAGAGAAGGCTCTCTCTGCAAGTTTGCTACCCAATGTCACTTCAATAACAACTTGATATGAAGCTCAATGACCAGATTTTTTGTGAAGGGTTTTGGGTTTATGAGTGGTTGAAAAAGAATCAAAGATAAGCTATGGGCATGGAGTCATGAGTTTGAGACTCAAAGGTAAAGGTCAACAATGGTTTGTACGCAGTTCGGCAACAAAGGCAAGATAGGCATTGTTTTCAAAACATAAAGCTTATCTGATGTAGTAGAAGAGTAAAATAAAAGGATATTTGAATATGAAGCATCGCTAAAGATGAATTTCACATCCAACTTTAAAGAAAGAAAAATAAAGTGTTCAGAGCATTATTGCAAATGAGTTTTGAATCACTCTACTGCAATGAAAACTGAAAACGTAGACATTCATATGATAACAAAGATAAGGAAACATGAACATGAAAGGAAAACACACTTTTGAAAACACCTGACATAAGAATCTTTGCTGCAGAAAATGCTTAGTACTTATATATTGATCCATTTCCATTAAGCACAAAAAACAAAATATAGAGCATGAAGATAGCTTACTTCTCCCTTGTTCAACCTAGAAAAAAAAATCAATTTAAAAGGGTGGATCGACAAGAAAGCAAAAGAAAGAGGGAAACATTTTGACTGTAGATCAATGGTCTACCATTGGGCATGGAGTCAACACGAATCTACAAATTGAAGGCAATCAAGAAAAATATCATGTTAAGAGCTTATATGATGATGATTAGAAGAAAGGAATGTGAAAAAAAGAAGAGTCTACTAAACATAGATCCTCTTTGTAGAATAGATTGAAAAATACTTGAACAAAAAACAATGATTAATAGGCCATCTACAACAGATCCTTTGTTGCTCAGGGACCCATTAATCAAAGGTAGTCTTTGATCCTCAAAACTTGCAATATATTCAATCAAGAAGATAACAAGAAATGGGAAAACAAAGAAAACAATCTGATAACAACTCTCATGAATATTTAATGGCAGAAAATGTCATCACAAACAGGCCCTCAGGCTTACAAATGAGCAACTAAACTGATTCTCCATCTCTCTCCTCTCTTGGATCATGAATCCAACCCTTTTCTCATAAAAAACCATTTCATTTATAGTGAATAATATCTATCTACCCTAAGGAGGTCGAAACCAAGGAGTTACATAGGATCATCCTCCATTTAGGAGTCTTGTTACAAAAGATTCCAACAAAAGCTTAACAAATTCCTATTTTTTTGGGATTGTCTTTGATGATAAATGCCTTTTGAAACAGGTCATCTTTATTGATATGGAGATGGAACACATGTCCCTCATGTCCAACTAACTCCTAGGAGACCATTCGAACCTTCCTTGACAAGTGGCAATCTCCAAACAATTTGAATATCCAACAACTATGCAAAACAAAGAGTTTGCAGCGTCAGCTTGTAGCGCATTGGTGTTTTAATTATATCTCTCGAATTAGAAACTAGGTTAGGCTGAAATTTGGTCATAAAGTCAATGCCATTATCATTCTCCTCCACAAAAAATTTCAGAAAAACCCACATCACCGTTTTGGATTTATGATCAAATGTTTAGAAGCAACTGCTATAGGAAATGAGTTTGCAATGCCCCTATCTGCTAGTTCGCAGCGCCAGTTTGCAATGCCAAAAAGAAAAAACATCCAAAACCACTTTCTTGACCTTCAAATAGGATGAAAACCCTCATGGAGTACCTCATGGTCCTGAGTTTGATGCTGATATCTTTGAAACTTTCTTAGGGTGTCTACAAGTAGTCAAACCTCCAACACTCCTCTTTAGCCAGTTCACAGCGCCAGCTCGCAACGCCAAATTCAAAATCAAGGGCGCACTTCAAGGAGACTATTGGACTACAGTTCTATGTGCTAACATCTGGCTCCACAAGGGATAGAGACCTCCATGTGAGGCTCCAAGAACATGCAGTTCCAGTGCCTTATCCATTCCATCTCTGCAATCACTACTCTGTCTATGCCTTGAGAGCACCTTTGATCATTTATTGAAAATTGAAAAACATTCAATGCAAACCAAATGCTTGCATAGCAAGATTATTTATATACATTCCTACATTAGAATATCCATCTAAACTTCTTTTCTTGAGTATAATCATATTTCTAGTGAAGTCATGCAACCATTTGGCTAGTAAAACAAGTTTCTTGCATATTGCGGATGAAAGCATAAAAATAATATAACCTTTGCAACATAAAATTCATCAATAGTGCATACTTATAACTGCAAATTCTTATCAAATCCAAACCTGCAACATAATGGGCCCTCTGGAAAATTGTATTCATTAAAACAACCACTGGATCTTGGAGCTCATGGTGAAATTCTAGTTGGGACAACTCATGTGCAAAATATGTTACATTAAGTATTTTTCTATCCTTTTGTTCTGAGCTAAAAGGTTCATAACTCAGGCTAATAAAATCCTCCAAATTAACTACCATTGGATCAAGGATAACTATTTCTACATGTTGTTCCATTCGAAGTTTGGATTGTCTCTGCATATTACAAGTTTCATGACTACTGCCAATTTCATTTGTCTGATTATTTGCTTCTATTCCAATTTCCTGGAAAAGTATATCACTTTGAAAAACACTGGAAATTGATTGAGGAATGTGAGGAACAAATACTCCTTCAACAATTCCTGCACTACTAGCACCCTAATCTTTAAAATTGGCAGATCTTTTATATAAAAGATCAAATTCTATACAACATTCCTCATAAATTAGATCAACATAATACCTTTGTTTGCAATAACCATTGAATTCATTATGAAAATATTTCAATGAATGAATGCTAGCAACAAGGAGAGTTCTACACCACTCATGAGCATGTCCTTCCAAAGAAAATATTAACATTTTAATAAGAATATCCTCATGATCAATATTTAGCCTATGCATACACTCGTGAAAATCCAATAAGTGCTCACCAGGATGATCATGCTCATTTCCCCCAAACCTCAGAAGGCAAGGTTCCCATACTTCTCTATTAAGTACAAGATTTGGAAATCCAAGTATACAAGAGAAGTCACAAAATGCATACCTTTGAGCTAGGATCTTGTCTATTTCAAAACAATGGAGTCGCCAATAGATATTTGAACAATGGAGTCTCCATGGTGAAATATAAGCAATATAGAAGTGTCTAGCTCCAATTCACCATCCAAAGCTAGATCTAATCATCATAGTTTACCCAGGGAAGGTGTCTTTATTGTTGTTCCCGACAACGACGCCAAGATGTTAGCACTCAATAGTTTTCTAGGCTATATGAGAAAACCATCAAGGTAACCATTTCAAACCAAAATTTTGACTGAAAGCTAGCTCTTTCAGTCAGAGAAAGCTCTCTCTGCAAGTCTGCTACCCAATGTCACTTCAATAACAGCTTGATATGAAGCTCAATGACCGGATTTTCTGTAAAGTAAGGGTTTTGGGTTTATGAGTGGTTGAACAAGAATCAAAGATAAGATATGGGCCTAGAGTCATGAGTTTGAAACTCAAAGGTAAAGGTCAACAATGGTTTGTAAGCAGTTCAACAACAAAGGCAATATAGGAAGTGTTTTCAAAACATAAAGCTTATGTGATGTAGTAGAAGAGTCAAAGAAAAATATATTTGAATATGAAGCTTCACTTAAGATGAATTTCACATCCAACTTTAGAGAAAGAAAAATAAAGTGTTCAGAGCATTATTGCAAATGAGCTATGAATCACTCTACTGTAATGAAAACTGAAAACATAGACACTCATATGATAAAAAAGATGAGGAAACATGAACATGAAAGAAAAACACACTTTTGAAAACACCCGGCACAAGAATCTTTGTTGCAGAAAATGCTTAGTACTTCTATATTGATCCATTTCCATTAAGCACAAAAAAAAAAATACAGAGCATGAAGATAGCTTACTTCTCCCTTCTTCAACCTGGAAAAAAAAATCAATTTAAAAGGGTGGATCAACAAGAAAGCAAAAGAAAGAGGGAAACATTATGATTGTATATCAGTGGTCTACCATTGGGCATGGAGTCAATGCCACTCTGCCGATTGAAGGAAATCAAGATAAATATCAGGTTAAGGGTTTATATGATGATGATTAGAAGAAAGGAATGTGAAAAAAAGAAAAAAGTTTGCAAGTTCGCAGCGCCAAAAGGAGAAAAACGTCCAAAACCACTTTCTCGACCTTCAAACAAGATGAAAACCCTCATGGAGTACCTGATGGTCCTGAGTTTGATGTCGATATATTTGAAATTTCCCAAGGGTGTCTACAAGTAGTCAAACCTCCAACTCTCTTCTTTAACCAGTTCACAATGCCAAATTCAAAATCAAGGGCGCACTTCAAGGAGACTATTGGACTACAATTCTATGTGCTAGCATGGTCAATACAACCTAAAATCCAAAGAGATAAGGAAATGGAGGGGAATAATGATGGAAAATGGCAAGTATGGTCGGAAACAATATGATGGCTCATCAAGGGAGTTCCTAGTAGAAAACCCATTCCCAAGGAAAACCACTTACTAGGGCACAATGTCAATGACCAAGGTGAAGCAGGGAAAAATGCATAATGTCCAAGCACATATAATGAAATCTAGAGAAATCTAAGATACAACATAATCAAATGGCTTAAATATTGAAATGATGCTCACCATAATACTGACTTGTACCTCATGGAGCAAGGCCCACTGCCTTCTGTAACACAACTGGTGTGGTGGATGTCATCTGTAAACCTATTACCATCTGTGGTGGTGAGTGGGTTTTCATCTGTGCAAAGGGAATTGTTGACCATGTAGTCTCTCAACACTCCATATCTGCACCCTGAGGGCCTCGAGACATCATCTCCTTAGTTATCCACAAAATGGGGATACCATATGGCTCCTACTTGGGGACATGTGCTTTTCATAGAGTGCATGAGAACTGCAACATCTCCTGGTAGAACTATTCCTACAAGTAAACATCAAACTGTCAAGTGCAGGATGACCTACTCATCCTTATTCTCATATGATGATAATCAAAGCCAACTAAGCTAGAAAAATAAATTTTTGAGATTTTTCAAAAAAAATTAAGCTAAGCATGAAATCAATATGCAAGTAGAGAAAAATGAAAATGAAATGCATCTAAACCAATATGAGCAATCAAGATGCAAATGCAGGGATTTAAAATGACTTACCTACTTCCCTGGGGTCCTAGGACCCTGAAGATCAAGTCCCGAAGGTGTCAGGTGAAATCGTACAACTAGTGCAACCACCTGATCATTGGATAGAGACATTTCCCCCTGTGCTTAATGAAGTGAAACAAAAAATATAAGTCTATCACATAATAATCATGAGCATAAATAGACATATAATCAATCATGAAATAAAACTCATGAAGATGGGTGGGAGGGAGGAAATCCTGCTGGAAAGAGAAACCATTAGCCTGATCATCCTGGATGAAAGTGTAGCCATAAGATTGATCAATCCATCTCTGAAAGGGGATACTATATGTAGATGAAGGCTCATCTTCATTTGTGCATAAAGAATCATTGCTCGTCAAGTACTGAGAGGAAATGAGAGATCAGAAAAATATTGCACGGTCTCTTGGAGAAGAGGGTAAGATGTAAGGAACAATCTTGGGTGTAGAAAAACACCGCCTCTTTCCCTACAAATGTCCATGGAAATATCCAAGATGAAAATACTTCCACTTTGAAGAATGAACCTATGACTTCTCTAAGGTGTCCATGTCTTGGTATTCCTCAAAATCTGATCACAACGGTTGGAAGTCCTCATAAAACAAATCTTCATCCTCAAAAGGGTATGTACCAAAGGATGATTGAATATCACTCTGAGTATGTTGTGACAACTCATCCTCGAAGGGGAAGAAAAAATCTATAACCATACCATCACCAGGAAGCCAAACATTTGAATCATATACATATGAGGACCACTCCTCTGATTATGACACCCCTTTTGCCTGAGAGTTACCCTCAATGTCATAAATGGGGTCTCTATCAAATTTGAGACAACTAAGATCCCATCTTCGTCTGCCAATCTGTATGAAAGTGTCTATAGGCTCATCAACCATATCGAAGGGTACTTTCATAAGACCATCAGTATAATTGAAAA
>JASDQU011247132.1:25836-37407 GCA_032191745.1 Picea mariana
TTTTCTTTTTCGGACACTGTGAGGCAAAGTGTCCAAACTTGTGACACTGGAAACACTTGTCTTTGGAGAAGTCAATTTTTTTCTTCTTTCCTCCTGCTCCACTCCCAAAGCCCTTCTTCTTAGACTTTCCCTTGCCTTTGCTTGCAAGAGCGAAAGCCTCCTCATCCACAATCTGAGGTGATGTAGATGTACCATTTGCCTGGCCAAGGTGAATCTCCTCCTACACAAAATCATCCCATAAGCGCTGCTAGTCAGGGAGCTTCTTTGAGCCAACTACTGCAAGCTCATCCCTAGTCCATGTAAGACGAGTGAGGTAGGGAACCACACCTTCTCCCTTTGCCATCTTGGTACCTCACATCCTTTCTCGAAGCACCATAATCTTGTTTTCATTCTTACTCTGATAGAAGCTACCCAAGGCAGTGCACATGTCTTTAGCAGGCGTTTTCCCTGAAAGGTGTGGGATTATAGGATCCTTTACCTCATCAAGGATTATGCTCATAGCCTTCGCTTCACCCTTCTTCCAGGCTCTCGACAAAGTTGCATCCGTAGGAGCTGCTACTTTATCATCAACATGTTCAAGGACATCATTGACATCCAAGATTCTGGTAACCCTCTCTTTCCAGGTGGGAAAGTTTTGAGYGCYTTGAAGTCTATCCTCCACTCTTAATGTCATGGCCATTGTTGAAAATGTGTATGTCCAAACCCTAGTGCTGTCTTAGAAACTGATTCTGCACAAGATCTGAAAACAATCTCCTTAACCCAATACGTTGATGTTGTTACTTCAACAATCCTGCAATGATACCATGTGAATCCACTAAAACCTAGCACTAGCGAACTAATAATCCACAATTCTTTAATACCCAGAAAAATTATTAACACCATAAAATTCTGAAATTGCAATTCCTTAGTTACTGTTAGGTTTCTTCACAACAATAAAACAATGCACAACATAAATATAACTGAGAATCAATGTAGAAGATAACAACGATCGCAACACATGAGAGACACCAAAATTTTTGGGTAAATAACCCCTGGAAAAACCCAATGTGGGAAAACCAGTTCTTTAGTTTGTGGATTTTTATTATGCAGTAGAAAATATAGAGATCTCTTACAAAGAAAATCAATTTGTGTTGATAGTCGAGAGAAACCCCAACAATTTCCTCCTCAAACACTTGTACGGTCCTCTCCCAATCCAAAGAACCAGAATGACTCAAGAAGAACCCAGTTGTGAGCCTCTGCGCAGTGCGTACGACCCTTTGTGTCACCCTGTACGACTCCCTCTCATATTTGAAGTTCGGCCTTTGCAAATGGCTGAGAATGCAAGTCGATCCACCTGTAAAATGTCTCCTTCGTCTTCTCTGCAACTCTTCTCCAACAAACCCTCAAGCGAATCTCGTACTCTAGCTGAAACCCGCCCTCTCTCAATGAATGGATGCGCCCAACCACCAAGTCAATTTCCTTTATTTCCATGAGAAGCAAAAACCCTATCTCCAAAAAGATCAAGGCTTGAGATCAACCCTCACTCTCTCAATGAGATGGATGGCCAAGATTAAAAGACCATCACTTCAATTATTTTCACTTTTAACTTTAGAAAAGTGCTCATTAAGTCAACATTAAAATATAACACATCTAATGTACTTTTTCCTAAGTAAAAATTTAGGAAGGAGATTTAACCATCAACTTGGGTAGTTTCATTGTCCCCCACCATGCTAGGACACCACACATGGGGAATACCTTCCTTGCTACACTTCTTAACACCCCCTTATCACCTAGGTCGTCTAGACCTTACCAATGACATTTCACGACCGAGGTACGCATACCTAACCAAATCTTATAGTTGTATGCCGATTTACATATTAAAAACTCCACCTCGAACTATGCAATTGAAAACTCCAGCAAAATCGGCAGGTACAATTGCATAGATTTCGACAACGCCGCTTTGCAAATTCAATATATCAACACAAGCATTCTCCATGCCTGGAATATTTCAGCATGAAATACAGTGGAAAAACCTCCACCTTCTTCCAAAAAATGAGATGACGTTCTTACTTAGCGTTGCATAGATAAGCAAGAGTGTGGTATTTATACATGTTCTGCACTAGATGTGCCAAATATCTTGAGCAAGTTGTAGGTTACTACATGGCCATCCATCCTCCTATCAACACTCTCATCCCTTCATCATGGGAGACTGGCCATAATAAGCTTCCATTGCACGTTGCCTCCTGACCGCCTTGTCTTTTGCATGACCCACATAGTTTTGGCCACCTCCTGGCTGCCTTGTCCAACACCCGTCGCGCTGAAATCCTCCCAGCGCCCGCTGACCGCATTTGGGCGTTGTGTGTCGTCTCGTCCAACACTTTCCATTGTATAGGCGAGCATGGCATCACCCCCGCACCCCATAACTCACGCTGCTTCATTGACATAACCGCCCCCTCATTATGAGAAGCCATGACTTTCCGTCTATGGCCACTTTGTTGCATTACGTGGCCACTCCATCGCATGTGCCATCTGTGGCTCCTCAATGAACCCTCGACTCTCTTTACAGGCGAACCTATTTCTTTGGGCGAATGACCAACGACCGATTCTTTCTTCCTTCTCCTCGTTGCCCCGCAGCCTCATGCTCTCCCGAACCAGCTCTGATACCAATTGTTGGGAGCGACACCTGCAAGCAATTGTTAATCAACAAAGAAATGGAGAAGAGATATAAAATACCCACACAACACAACATAGTGAAATGGGGGGCAATGGTAATCCTTTTATTGCTCAGCCAAAGGAGAAATGGGTTACAAGTCTCATGGAGCACCTCATGGGCTTCAATATTTAATGAGGAGAGATCTCAAGTGTTTCCAAGCATATGGAAAGCCAAATGCTTGAGAACCTTCAAATGTAACTGCAAGGGTATGTGCTGTCACAACCCAACAATCTCCACCTTGGCAACAATTTCCTGATACCTTGCCCAACGAATCAAACATCACCTTCTTGCAAGCCAAGAGAAGCCAAACACCACCGCAACTTCTCTAACAACACTAGTTGCATGAACATGTCTGCATTGTTTTCTCCAGTATGGATCACTCCACCTCCATTGAATCAACATAACCACAAACTAAATCGGTGCAACCACTGTAGGTGATACTCATGCTTCTCAAATACCATTGCCCCCCATTTCGTTCTGCTGTGCTGTGTGTGTTTTATATCTCTTCTCCATTTCTCTGTTGATTAACAACTGTTTGCAGGCGCCACTCCCAACACATGGAATAATTGTGATGGGAAGAGCCGTAGGCAGTAGCTTCATGTGTTTTGGACTCTAGAGGCCATTTAGAGCCTTGATGTTATGTATTTGGTTTCAGAGATGTATCGTAGTAGGTGCCATTTTTCTATGTTCACCTATACATGATACATACATGAGCAAGCTTTGCATATTTCGTGTCTAAGGGTTTGGATTTGATTTACATTGTACATGGATTTTTATTAAATTTTACATATTTTATGTATTTTTTAGTAGACTGGTTCACAGGCCGGTTCCAGTCTGGTTACTGTTCCGTCTGCCCCCTCAGCTGGTTCCAGCTCTGATAAATTTTCTTACAGCTGCCTCAAATATTCGAGTTGTCTCATATTGTAAGTCGTATCAAGTAAAGACTACTACAAATATTGATACACCTGCAGCAGGAGGAAAGAGAGGCTATGTTAATTTTTACCACCTAGCTCTTTGTTTAGCAGGTTTAATTTATAAACTGAATGCCTTGGCTTTGCAGAGGAATGACAAGATGATATCCTTGAACAAAAATCACGAAGGCCTTTGTTACTGGAGCTACTGAACAAAAGAAGTGTTATCGAAGTCTACTCAATAAAAGGTCGAAGGGAATACAAAAAAGTGTTTAGACTGAAAAGTTTGGTATGATTGGTGCCTGTGATCATACTCTATCAAATGTGCAGAATCGCTGACCACAATACAAATTATCGGTCTTAAAAGAAGTCCAGATGGGCCATAATTTTATGATATTCCAAAAGATGAAATCCTAAGTTGTCAAATGAATGTATGGACGTGTCTTTGGTTAGTGTTGAGGAAATTCTTTAGGTGGTAGAAATGGAGGTAATGGAAAGGCTCAAGTAATACTCCTGAATGTATATTGTGGTGAAGTTTATAATGTAATTATCTAACATATTTTTCTTGAGAAACATCAAGGCTCTAGGAAAAATTATTCTTTCCCAAATTTTTGCAACGTACTTATCAAATTCTGGACTTATTTGAATACTCTTTTTTCTCCTATTCTTTGACAATGGCTTTGTTTGATTTTTTCTCCTAATCTTTAACAATGACTTTGTTTGAATTTTTCTTATTTGTATATATCTTCTCATTTCTTCCATATATATATATATATATATATATAAAGCAGCATGCTCATGAAAACTACTTACTAGTTTGCATGGTTTGAAACAGTACTTTTAACAGCTAGAAGCTTAGTTTATTGTCGAGATATTGAGGAAGAAGCATTTTAGCTTATTGTCGGTATTTTTGTGCTCTGACAAATAAAGAGAGCCTTACAAACTCTGCCTTCTTCTTATTCAATGGGCTTAAATCTGAATTTTCATATTGCTTCGCCTAATTTAATCTTGCTCTGCCTTCTTTTTTTTCAATGGGCTTAAATCTGAATTCTCATATTACTTTGCCTAGTTTAATCTTTTTTGAGTTCTCCAAACTTTCAAAACCTAGTTTTGAGTCACACAACAGATACTTTGATAAGGCATGAAAAATGAAAATTGTGAATTCACTGGAGCTCATTTCTTTGGATTGAAAGGATATGCCCTATATCATGGGAAGTTTGAAGGATTATCTTGATTTGGTATATCATGGGAAGTTTGAAGGATTATCTTGATTTGGTATATCATGGAAAGTTTGAAGGATTATCTTGATTTGGTATGTGGGAAGTCTCTTTTTCATGGTAAACAATCTCTTTGAAGCATATCTGGCTTGCAAAACAGCTGGGAGATTTGAGAAGCTTGAAGAATTTCAAAGTATTTGGCTGATTCAATACTTAAAAAGGGAGAATTATGATGAGAGCATGAGTAGTTGCGACCTTTCGAACATAAAAACAAAATCTTGCGAAAATATATTTCGCTGCTATCTTTTTATTTTAACCGGAGGTTAAATATCATTCTTCGGGGGCTTGTAGCTGCTTCAACGTCTACCTTGGCACACTCGTATGCCCACTTGTATGCCGTAGGCATGGATGGGGTTCTGGCTTCTGTTCAACACTTGTATACACGGCGATGCAGAAGCACCCATCTGTAGCTTGGGTTTTACATCTGTAGCCGGGTGCTTATTGATGGCCTGTATACACACCATAACATTGATGTTATGCATGGTGTTATGCAGAGAGTTCTGGACACTATGGTGCTTTCAAGTGGGTGTTGTACCACATCAACACCATAAGCATCTGTCTGTAGCTTGGATTTTACATCTATAGTTGGGTGCTCATTGATCGCTTGGATTTTACATCTATAGTCGGGTACTCATTGATCTCTTGTATACACATCATAACATTGATGTTGGATTTTACATCTATAGTTGGGTGCTTATTGATCGCTTGTATACACACCATTGGGTGCTCATTGATCGCTTGTATACACATCATAACATTGATGTTGGATTTTACATCTGTAGTTGGGTGCTTATTGATCGCCTGTATACACACCATAACATTGATGTTATATAGAGAGTTCATACCATTATGTGGACATTATGGTGCTTTCAGGTCGGTGTTGTATACACACTATAACATTGATGTTATACAGAGAGTTCATACCATTACATGGACATTATGCGTGGACATTATGGTGCTTTCAAGTGGGTGTTGTACCCCGTCAACATCATAAGCACCCGTCTGTAGATTGGGTTTTACATCTGTAGTCAGGTACTTATTGATCGCCTGTATATGCACCATAACATTGAAGTTCTGCAGAGAGTTCATACCATTACATGGACATTATGGTGCTTTCAAGTGGGTGTTGTACCACATCAACACCATAAGCACCTGTCTGTAGCCTGGGTTTTACATCTGTAGCCTGGTGCTTATTGATCGCTTGTATATACACCATAACATTGATCTATGTTGCACTAGTTTTTGGGATGGGGAATGATGAGGATGGGGCGATGCGTCCCTAGGACGACTAGAGCTCACCCCCAAACTTTTTAGGAGATGGTGGATTGGGGACTATGACTATGATGATGATAATAATAATAATTTAAAACTCACCATAAACATTTGTAGTTGCTTCAAGCTTTTAAGCATAGCAAGCTATACTATACACTTGCTAATTCTGAAAAAGTTTGAGCAATTTAAAAAATGACTGAGTGACATTCCATTATTGGCCGTTAAACATGAGCAAAATGCAGTTTAGTTTTAGGAATCATAAGTGTAACTATTTTCAATTTGCAATAAAGTTCATAGAGAGAACTGTCTCTATAGCAGTTTTTCTTCATATTTTTTGTTAATGATGATTATGTTAAAACATAAAAGGCATTTCCTTCTCAATAGGTTTTACAGATTTTTACCGCTGTGTTGAAAACCACAGCAATTTGAGCAATTTAAAAAATGACCGAGTGACATTCCATTATTGGCCGCTAAACTTGAGCAAAATGCAGTTTAGCTTGAGGAATCTTAAGTGTAACTATTCTCAATTTGCAATAAGGTCCATAGAGAGAACTGTATCTATAGCAGTTTTTCTTCATATTTTTTGTTAATGATGATTATGTTAAAATATAAAAGACATTTCCTTCTCAATAGGTTTTACAGATTTTTACCGCTGTGTTGAAAACCACTATAAAACACTTTGGCTCTGTAAATAGATAAATTCATATTTCAGATTAAGGGGATCAAATAAGAATTTATTCAAACATTTAGTATCCAATCCAAGTCACTACTATTTGATTGTTTCCACAATGTTTGAGGTTGGGATGGTGGAAGCACTGGACTTGGATGACTCTCGGAAACCCATGTACAATATGTAAAAGCTGAGATGACCAAAAAATGAGAAGAACAAGAGCAAAACCACAAGGATCAGCACTTTGAAATGTTGCATTTCTTGTTTGTTTGACATGGAGACTTTGCTTGTTGTAATGTTGTTGCTATAAATACACAATTTAAATCACTAGAAACCCAAATCAAAACTCATCATACAAAACCCATGTTTTGTGCTGCAACTTGTATATAACAGATTTAGATTCAGTGCAATACAAAAATACTGGAGGGGAAAAATGATATACTGTCCAATCATCAATGTCCACGATTGTCAAAACTGAAGATATATGCTCGGAAATCCACCTAGAAAATTTCTGAAATCTAACCAGAAAGAACATCTCCGAAATCTGTCTGAAACGTCTCTTAAACGTCTCTGATATCTGCTTGGGGAGAACGTCTTGGAGAGGACCAGCAAATCCCCAATGAAGTCTCCAGCAGTTTGAGGATGTTTCCTAGGAGGGTACGATGGGTACGCGAGTGAGCTTTTTTGGGATGGGTCCCCGTACAACATAGATATTGATGTTATGTGGGGAGTTCATACCATTAAGTAGTTATGGTGCTTTCAAGTGGGTGTTGTATGCAGAGAATCCATACCATTAGGTGGTCATTATGGTGCTTTCAAGTGGGTGTTGTATCGCAGCACCTTTGCTAGGAGTGGCTGCTTGGACGTGAATAAATCTTGCATTACTTAAACCTTGGATAAAGAACATTTAGCTTCTCCTCGCACATGCAATTCTATAACAATCTACTTTGCGAATGGACAAATTATATAATAATTCGAATCGTATTATGCATCTTTCTTTGAATATACGATACTACATTAAGATTATTATTTGAAACCTTAATGAAATAAGGTGAAGCATATACAAAATATATTTATCAAGATTATTGTTTGAAACCTTAGTGGAATAAGGTGAAGCATATACAAAATATATTTATCAAACTCATTTTGTTATCAATAATTTCAGCAACTCTGAATTCAAGGGTTTTTATCACGACTTTTTTTTTTTTCAAATTTGTTGGGTAACCAATTGCATTCACTGGGATTCTGTAGGTCATGGTACACTGTAAAATGTGATATATATATTTTAAAATATTTCATAATTTTATCTTAATATACATATAAGATAAAATAATTAAGAGTCAAGGTTGGAAGGCTGAAATGCTTAGGCTTTTAAATAAAATGTTTCATAATTTTACTAATATACAAAATAAAAGTACATGTATTTTATATATAAAAAAACATTGTGAAATTGGCAATTAAAATGTTTCATAATTTTACTAATATACAATATAAAAGTACATGTATTTTATATATAAAAAAAACATTGTGAAATTGGCAATGAGTTAAGGTCCCAAGGCAAAAACAAGTAGGAGAAACAAAAGTAAAAGACAATTCACAATGCCTTGTTAAAGGCAGATAACAATAAACACACATTATTTGGTTAGCATGAACTCGTCATATCTTGATGCTGTTGAACCAAACTTGTCACAAGCATATCATGAGGCTGTTGGAACCAAATTGTCACAAGCTTAAAATTGACCACAATGTTGCAACCAAATTGTCACAAGTTTAAGATTGACCACAATGTTGGAACCAAATTGTCACAAGCTTAAGATTGACCACAATGTGCCCCATTTGTCAAGATGCTTTAATTCAAAGATGGCCTCATTTATCAAGGTGTTTTGATTCAAAGATGGCTAGAGAATGGTCAAAGTGATGGTGAATTATTTTTCATCTTTACACAGAGTTGCATTGTGTTCTCGTTAAACTTTCATAAAATTCTTCATTGAATTGATTGTGATTTTGACAAAAAAAAACCAAGTTGTTCTTGGGTTTCTAATGGCTCTCCTTCTAGGTTTTGTCTTGGCTTATTCCCAACACAGGTTTTGTCTTACCATTTCACAATCTCACCAAGGGTTCATGATATACTTACAACATTAGTTGTAAACATCTATTGATTTTAGGTTTTGTCTTGGCTTATCTCCAAGAAACTCTTATCTCTTACCAATTCACAATCTCACTAAGGGCTCATGATATACTTACAACATTAGTTCTAAACGTCTATTGGTTCAATCATAATCTACGACCAGGTTTTGTCTTACCATTTCACAATCTCACTAAGGGTTCATGATATACTTACAACATTAGTTGTAAACATCTATTGATTTTAGGTTCTATCCCTAATAAGCTCTTATCTCTTACTAATTCACAATCTCAATAAGGGTTCATGATATACTTGCAACATTAGTTCTAAACATCTATTGCTTCAATCATAATCAAAGAAAACCTTAGGCAAAGATAGGATAATACATAGATAATAAATAGAAGAAAGATATAATCAAAGAGATGATGTTAAATGATAATACAAAGATGATAAATAGAAGAAAGATATAATCAAAGAGATGATGTTAAATGATAATACAAAGATGATAAATAGAAGAAATATAGAATTACAAGATAATAAATAGAAGGAATATAGAATTAAAGAGTTATGATGTTAAAGAATTTTTTATAGTTGATAGATTCAAATTTCTAATGGTCTTTAATGGCAGATTGGACCACTCCATCTTGGAAATTGAAAAAACTAATCAAATTTCTAATGGTCTTTAATGGCAGATTGGAACACTCCATCTTGGAAATTGAAAAAACTAATTTGTAAGTTCCTTTCTCATTTAAAAATTCATATTGGTTGGATTTCTTCAATTAGTTAAATAGAAATCCCATTATAGAAATTCTATTAATGACACATAGGGGAATATGCAATGTCTTAATTTTAATATAATATTAGATCCCTTTCATAAGACATTTTTTTTAATACTACTCCATTTTGGAATGGAAAAAAATAATTTGAAAGCCCATTTCTCATTTAAATTCAATCTATATTGGTTGCAATGTCTTAATTTTAATATAATATTAGATCCCTTTCATAAGACATTTTTTTTTAATACTACATTTTGGAATGGAAAAAAATAATTTGAAAGTCCATTTCTCATTTAAATTCAATCTATATTGATTGGATTTCCTCCACTATATGAATATACAATGTCCTAATTTTAACATAACAAATATGAATATACAATGTCCTAATTTTAACATAACAAAGACACTTTTTTTTTTTTTAAGACCACTTAAAACTAATTTGAAAGTCCATTTCTCATTTAAATTCAATCCACATTGGTTGGATTTCCTCCACTATATGAATTGGTTAAATAGAAATGAAATTTCCTATAAATGGCACACACAGGGAATATACAATGTCCTAATTTTAACATAACATTAGATCCCTTTCATAAAACACTCTTTTTTGGCACTAGTTTTAGTAATTTAATAAAACATTTTTCTTTGAACTTGAAGTTGTTATTTGGACCATTGTAAAGGTCTTGGAAAAAGTAAGATAATACATAAATAATAAATAGAAGAAATATAGAATTAGAGTTATGATGTTTTCATGCCTTAAGTTATGATTGTTGTAATGACCTTTAATGTTTAAGAACTTTTGAGTCTTTAGTGGATTTAGCAACAAGTCTTCTTAAAAATATGGAATAGTTAATCGTGCTTTGAAACAATGTTGCAAAGCTCAAACTCTTGAGAAACTAGGTGGGTGCATTAATTTGGAGAATTTGAAAACTAAGTAAACTTTTTAAAAACTTGACAAACATAAATTTAGAGCTGAAAAACTTGAAAAACTTGACTTCTTGAAAATGTCTAGAAACTTGTGAAATATCAGAAAGTTTTGCAACACTATTTTAGATTTCCTTAATAGTTATTTTCTCTTTAAAATCGATTCAATGACCTTGAACAATATTGAAAAAATATGGTAAGTGTTCATGGGTGTGGGCACAAGGATGCTATTTTTGCAATGTGGGGGTGCATTGCTAACATAGGTGTGCGTATATAAATATATTGAAAGATATAGAAGACACTAATGCAAGATAGCAAAACAAACATAAAAATCATGTGACTTGAACAATGAAACTATACTCTCTACCATTGAATAACAACATTGTTATTTATATGATGCAAGAGTACGAAGTTGTGGGAAGTACAAGCCTGAAGGAAAGTATGTATATGATTAATATTTTGACACTAGACACATCAGTTGGGGTTGAATCTTTGTAACAAGTTGCTAGGAAGTATAAACCACAAATATGACCTTTGTATGACTATTGGATATGAAATCCATAGATTAAATAAATCTTTATATCAATGAGTTGGATATGAAATATGCGACTCTCACATATAATATATGTGAGCATGCTCACATATACTCAGATTCTTAGGATAACTTGTAAGATAGATATATGTAGCATATCACATGGCATGTAAAATGTAGAGTTGTTACATAGTAGAGATGTATATGACAATTGGACATCAAATCCATAGATTAAACCTTCAACTAAACAAGTTGGGTATGAAATATGCAAGTTGGGTGTCTCTAGAGTTTTGTTGGGGATGCCATCACACCCCTAGGGAGTGGGATGCACCTGCAAAGACATGGGAGCATGCCTCTCAAGGTCGGGGATGTATCCCTTGGCAACACATGACACA
>JASDQU011247133.1:7317-21134 GCA_032191745.1 Picea mariana
CTCACCTAGAATTATTTTCCAAAGTTTGATAGTCAAATGTTGATAATTCTTTCTTAGATGAGAATATTCTCTCTAGAGAATATTCCCCTACAAAATAGGGTGTTCCTCTTTAGTTTAGAGTTAGTTACACTCAATTAGACTAGTGGAAGTCACTCATGCATGGAAACCTCAGTTTTATCACTAGAAGTTGCATGTGTTTCTCTCACTTCCACACGTGTGACTCAATTAATCGATGATTGCATGAATCAATTAACTAGGACTAGGTGGAAGATTACTTCAGTTTCTATCAGTGAGTGTCTAGATCTCTCTATATCACTACTATGGGGCATTAGTTACTCATGTAGCCTATATCTATTGTAAATTATTCATTCTTTGAGTGTGGAATATTGTTAATACAATTTCTCATTATTTTACTCCATTTTTTATCTCTTCTTCTCACCTTTGCAAGTTGTGTATTTTCTTTTGCTAGCTAGATCCTTTGTGTAGATATTCACCACATCTTACACCCACCAGTACTTCGTCGATAAAATATTTGTTTCATGTTTGATTGGAGTTGTTACAAATCCATTTTTAAGTGGATTCATAGGGATATATATGATATAAATAGGTTTTCAAAGTGAACTGATCTCATATATCAAATTTGATGAGAAAAAATATGCAAGGGAGAGTTGTTTTGGATTTCTATCCTAGACCAACAGCCACGGTTTTATGTATAAATTTTTCGTTCGAAGCTTGATCGACAAGATTCAAGTGGGATATTAAAGTAGAATAATGTAGATATACACACTACAAACAGGTTTTAAAAGTATTGTGATTTTATATATCAAAACTAATGATGAACATACCAAGGAGACAGAGTTTTGGTTGTGTTGTTTTAAGATAGACAATCACTAATTTGTGAATAATKTTTTCATAAGAAGTCMAAATTGAGTGATTCAAATTGTGTATTACACTAGAATTGAATACCTTCCTCCCTTATAAATAGGTTTTGAATATTTGGTTATTTGATATACTAGATATGTTTGTGAATAGTCAAGATGCAAAATTGCCATGATGCAGATTTTATGACCAACAGTCATTAATTTGGTCATAACTTTTTCATCCAATACCCAAATGAAGTTATTCAAATTGGGTTGGAATATATTCCAAGGTATATCTCCCTTAGAAACATATTTTAAAAATTCTCCCTTTTGGTCACTCAAATATTGACTATCCCAACTCTATTTTTAAGAGGTTTTTGAAGTCAATTTGCTACAAAAATCTAAAAATGACCATTTTTTTTTAAATGTGACTTAAGTATGTGAGTTTATTGATGGGTGTATTTTTAATGATGTAATAAGTTGATTCCCTAAAAATATCCAATACCCATATCTAGATCTTAAATATGGCCTTTAGATATTAAATAATGGATTTATAGCAATTTACATCATTTCTTCATTATGTTAAATGCCATTGATGTGAAAGTTTTCCAAAAATAATATTCAACTGAATTTTGATGGAAATACGATTGCATAATCAAAAAATAATTTCTTGGAAGAATGTTGATCAAAAATTCTGTAAACATAAGTGAGGAAATCGTTCGTGGAAAACCAAATACATCACTAAAATATGAGTTGTAGGATAAGAAATTCAAATTCAAATTCATATCAATCCATGACTTGCCTTAAAGTGTCTAATTGTCCTTTAGTGAATGTTTGTGCTTTCCCTTTAGCTCCTAAAAATCTATTTGTTTTCCCTCCTTCAAATGCATCCGTTCTCCTGTAGATATTCTTGCCAATAGGTTAGTGAATATAGTGGTTCTTACTACACCACAAGTGAAAATGATTGGGGTAGTTGGAAATTATCTTCTTCTTTTTTAATAAATCTACCCCTATCCTCTAAAATCATTCATGCAATCCTAACATTCTTTTGATAAAAAAAATGTTGGGGAATAAGGTGGAACACGACATGAAATAGAAAACAAAGTACTACATGTAATTGTAGAGGAACAAAAAAATTAGAAGACAAAAGGTGGTGTCTAAATACACCATTACAACACTTAAGCAGAGCACACTATGATTAGAAAATGGCAGTGCATATTTCACATATCAATCTACATGATCTATTTTTCATGATGAAAATGACCCAAGGGGTATGTTATTTATAGCCTCAAGATCTAACCAACTTCCATAGAATCCAGAAGATCTTGTCCATATGTAATTTTCGGTTGTTAGAGTTAACTCTGCCAAATCCACATTTTCGAATTGTCTCAACAAGCATGCTTGACCTAACCAACTATATTTTAACCTCATAGTCGAATGTTGGGTTGGTCGATCCACCACCCGACTATCTTTGATTATTGGTTGACTATCCAACCAACTAGCACCTTGACTACTCGACCGACTGATGTATTGTGTCAGTTGATTGTTTGACTGACGGCATCCATATGTAGGTTGATCGCTCGACCGATTGAATCCAAGAGATGTGTGATGAACCTTAAATTCTTAATGTTCCAACAAAAAAAACTTAATTCTTATCTTGATTATCCTTAAATATACACATATTTTAACAACACGACGAGGACTCATAGAAACTCACTAAAGCAAATGTCCAGGTTCTTACCTCTCATCTTACCACTTCTACTCCTCCAAGTATGAAATGTTGGTACTATAGAAAACATTAAAAATAAAAATAACTAGAAATCACAACTACGAATTTCTAGGACTAACTCCTTTAGTACTTCCCTGGAAACAACACCAAAAATGTCAGTCAATTTATATGTCTAAATCCTATTACATTTTATTATCATCCCGGAGAATGTAAACTTATGAAGTCAAATCACTTCATGTGCAGAATCGGTCCCTCTCTAGTGCTATAGAATATAACAACTTCGAAGAAATTACATAATTAACTTTATTTAGGTTGGTTACTATGAAATTAGTAATCAGTGTGACCGGTAATTGTTAAAACACATGCCACAACATCACTCTACAATCAATGATTGTTTTTATGACAGGTACTTTGTTCCTAGTCTTCTGATTTGATTACTAGGATCTTGTGCTAAAAAATGAAGATATATTTTGTAATAATAAAATAATTCTAGGATACAAAACAAACTCGAAACCATTTGTAGATTTAGACCTCCTAAGACTTGGTTACTCTTGAATTGATAATCATTATTATTGGTAATTGTAGAAACACAAGTGACAACAATACTCTGTAATCTAGGATTACTTGATGCACAGTTACTCCATTCCTAATCAAATTATTCGATTCTTTGAATTTCATGCTCAAAGGAGATTATGTATTCTGCAACTCAAAAGAAACACTCCACACTTGCGGGAAAAGAAATACTTGAATTAAATCATACTTGTGGAAATTAAATAACTTAAACTAAAAAATAATCTATACTAAGCAATTCTCTATTCTCCTGTTTTGGGCCCTTTTTTTCATAGAACATGTGATAATGTTATTTTACAACATAAATAAATTAATCTAATTACACTTTACATGAATCATAAAACTACAATATACAATGAAACAAGAACTTATGAAATTGTAATTTATTCCATCATTATTTTGATGTCTCTCTAAGAGTCCCCCTTTGAATGAAGAAGGAACTATTAATTATGCATGAAGTTACTTTGAAACTGAGATAACAAATATTAAATTCATATCCACTAACTTCTCATGGATCCACAAGTTTCTCATATGGTTACAACCATTTTGCTAAAAATTAGCAGCTAGAAATTAGCTCATAATATCTCCAATATCTTCACAACCAATCTCATTAAAAACTCCAAGATTCTTTCCATATCCAGTAGATTTGAATGATGATGACAAATCCATATTGAATATTAAATGGTTGATGAGGAAAATTGAATTTGGAGAAAGTGGTAAAAACTACATTATTACAGGAATTTGCCTATTTCCTATAATCACTGGGACTTCCTATAATCTTTGGTATTTCTTGTAAAAAAAAAATTGTAAATAAAAGAAGTTCCTTGTATTAATAATAGTTGTTATCCATACATTTCTAAGTGTTATCCACCTGTTCTTTCACAAAACGGAAACCATAACAGGTAGCCCTTAGAGGCTCAAAGTTTGACACATCATCATATGAACTGAAACTGTTTGAACAAAACTGACTTATCAAAATTATACATCCTAGATGCATGAACAAAACTGTATGGAAAGTATGTGAGTGGCCTATATGACCATATATGAACAAAATTGTATGGAAAGTGTGCGGGTGGCCTCTATGAACATTTAGTCTGCTACTGGAATAAACCAAATATTTAAGCCTGCAACTAGATTGAACAAAGAACGGAAACTTGGAGACTTTACTCCATTGGC
This sequence comes from Picea mariana, assembly GCA_032191745.1. Classification (NCBI taxonomy): domain Eukaryota; kingdom Viridiplantae; phylum Streptophyta; class Pinopsida; order Pinales; family Pinaceae; genus Picea; species Picea mariana. The sequence goes on from JASDQU011247133.1 coordinate 11,653, forward strand.
GATATTGGATGGCCATGGATATTATAGACAGGGGTGTACTATTGGAAACATGTTGGGAATCGAGTCCTCGTGGGAGGATCCTCTAGTGCATCGAAAAGAATGTCTATTCTTTGGTCTAGGATGCGTTGTGAGTGCATCTGATCATATTGTTTCTGCCGAATTTCAAATATAAGTTGGAGGTGCTCCTCCATGAGGCGATTTTCACAGAGCTGGGTTCGATCCTCTTCCTTGTTCTCACTGGCAACCGCCATGTTCTCCTCCACCTGCCATGTTAGGGGGATTTCCTCCTCCACCATGTAGTTACCATCGCCATAATACGGGTCTTGAGGGTTGCATTTTTGGGAGGGCAGAAGACTAGTGGCCACAGGAATTTGTGCGCACAATGGTGGCGCTTCCTCCTTAGTCAGGATAATTCCATGGAACAAGTGTGGGGAGGATAGAGGCACCTCTGATGGCCCCTCGTTATTATGCCTTGGGCTATAAATATGGGCAATGAAATCCAATTGGGAGGGGTAAAGTCTGTCACGCCTAGAGAAGGTGCTATAGTACCATGCACCTCTCTTAGACTTCCCCCTTTCTCTAGACATGTGTTGGCAGCAATAATATAATCTCTATTTTTACAAGCTTCCTACACAGGGTCTTTAAATTCTCGTTACTCATCACGACCTTTCTCATTAAACAACACTTGTCACTTGTTTCTTTCTACATACCTGCTTTTTGATTTTTGTTTTCATGACTGTAAGCATGAAAACTCACAGCTGGAATTCACACTTGATTTCGATTTTTTATCAAAGGATAACTATTCATATGGTCTATTGTCGAATTGTCGTCTTTCGCTATGAAATTGATTTTTTTCCTTGTTTATAACTGCTTGGTCTTAAACGTGCCTTGGTTACATAAGTATAAAACCTCCACTCATTTAGCATTCGATTAATGTCAATGGGGTTTTGATTCATAAAAAAATTTCAATGTTTATTTGATACATTAATCTTTATGATCAAGTCTTGGATACGCGAACTATTCTACTGTTCTGATCCTTATGCATACCAATATGCCAAGGTGTCATTTTAAGTACAGCATGGTATTATATCTCTGCATGGCCTCGATCTACACGACCTCTCTCACACACATGGTAATTAACTCTCCTTCCTACCATTTCGAGCTATCTTTGCATTGCATTGAGGAAACTCGAGGCTATGGCTCTGTGTTTGTTTTATCAAACCCTACCTCTGATTCCCGTGTTGGTTACTTTTTGTTAGTCATGGCTCCTGTGGTGAGGATTGAGCCCAATGGAATCCATACCTTGTTATCCTTTGACAATGCTAGAGATGACTTAGAAAGGAACGGTTGGCATGTGTTTATTGAAAATTTCGAGGGTTTTAATCTAAGAGTTGCTCAAGAATTCGCGTTGACATTCGATGGTTGCAGAGAAAAAATAGGAGACGACTAGCTTGAGTTAAATGAAGATTTTATAAGCCAGGCTATCGGTCTACCAGCTGTGGGGAAAAAATGATTCAAAAACTCAAAGGTTGAAGAGGTTCCCTGGTCATTGTTGTTCACCTCAAGGATAATTACTAGTTGCGACCAAGGTATGCATGTCTCATCTTTAAAACCTAGATGGCATGATCTATTAGCTATTGTGAAATAGTTCGTTACCTGTGAGGGGAGATATGGGTTGGTTTTCTTGTATCAATTGCGATTGATTATGAGTTTTATAGATTTCCCCCTGAACATGCCCTATTTCCTCCTTTGAAGTCTATACAAGATGGGGAAGTGGTTTAAGAGGCAGAAGTCTAATTCTAGTTTTTTCCACCATTGTTTAATCAAGATTATCATTATACATCAGTTGAAATTAAACAATGATTGTTGTGATGCGTTTCTGTTATGAAATGGTTTTGGTAGTAGTGAGTTGGGACAGGTTGACAAACCTGTCATCACAGAAACCCTTGTTAAACCTACCATCTCTCCTCCTTCGCTCTTGCCCTGTGATCCCATCTCTAATTTGTAACCCTCGACCTATCTTGATTCTACCCAACCCGATACTCAACAGGATTCATATCCTAAGGGTTGTGTTAAGACTGTTAAAAAATCCACAAGGAAAAAGTGTAAAGGCAGCGTCGATGTCAATTATAAGAATAAAAAGGCTACTCATTGGGTTTCACAATGTGCTCGAAATAAACACAAGCCTTGTGCAGACCAAAATGCAATTGTGGTAAGTGAGGATTCTGATTTGGAAATTGAAAGGTTCCTGGCCGAAGAGTATCCATATTCATATGGACTTTGCTCCAACATGCCCTACGATTACGTTACTAACCTTCCTCCATGTCTAAAGGACAATCCTGATTTCCCTGGAATCAAACTCAGTAATGAACCTACAGTTCAAATGGAAGATTCCCTACCTGTTAATACTATCAGTGCCGATACACAGTCTATACAGCCACACTATAATGAATGTCGATCCTGTATCGATAGGTATTACAAAGATGTGCCTTTACTTCAGTCTCGGATTAAATCCTTGGAAGACCAAGTGAATTCGCTAACGAAGGAGAATAGAAGACTCCAATCCGTAGCTCAAACCAAAGACAAACGCCAAAAAACCACAGGTTTTGTTGTTTTTAAGAACAAGGAAGCAGCGACTGCAATAGTAAATTCAAAGATTGCTTGATTAGTTCAAATCCCTTAATTTGAGGTATGATTTTTTTTTTAATAAGTTTAGTATGATTCTGTCTTTCTCAAATTAGGATACACGATTTGTTTGCACAGATTACTTTTAGTTTGTTTTGATTGATTCAATAAAATATGATTCTAGTTATAATTATAACTAGCTACAGAATCGTGAGATTCTGTAGCTAGTTAGAAAAATTCAAGTTACTTGTTTTGATAACTGAAAATACATCTGAAATATTTTATTCTTATTTGTTTTCAGGAACCTATGATTTCTAAGGAGATTTGAATAACTATTGGCATCTCTCAGCATACTATCTTTATGTTTTTAAATAGAATAGGTTGTTAGTTTTTGGTATCAAGTAGAATCTGGGAGGTTGCATCCCCCGCATTTTTTGGAACAGATTGGATGTTATCAATAGGAAACATTTTGTTCCTATAACCTATATAAGTATGTTGTTTTGTAAAATTGAGATCATCTCTACCTATGGAAAAAACTATGGATTTATGATTTACAGACTTGAATGGAATATGATATTTGCATAGCTTTAGCTTCTCTATATCGTGTTTTTATTCAAGTTATGATTATTTCAATTTGTAGTTAGATCGTGATTGTTTTAGCTATCGCGGTTTATTGCAAATTGATATGATAAAATTTATATGGTATCCATATTTTATGTCCTATATTTAACACACAATAATTATTCTATTCAAACTTGAGATTAGAAGATTTATCTTCATCATTCGTTGAACACTTATACACAAGTTTTCACTGCAGGATCTATCTCAATGTGGCCACTTGTGAAATTATAAAATTGTTGTTACTATATCTCCTTTATGTTCTATCATTTGGATTCAATCATTACTGCTTCACGTTTACGAGAAGCATTTGTAGGACCAGTTGCGGGTTTGCCTCATCAAACAGCAAGATTGGATGCTATACACAGGATGAATATGAGATGCGATTGCAGGTTAGTTTGTGAGTTTTATTTCATTAGTTTAATACGGAAATTTCCTACAGTCTAAACATATTCTACTATTTTTTATCTCTATTTTCAATTAGACAGTTTGATTTTTCATTTCTTGTTTATAAAGACTATAAAAAAATAAAAAAAAACATAAATCAAAAAGATTGAACGATAGCTTTGCTTTTGTTTAATAAGTCAATCCATATTCGATTTTCACAGGTTTAGATTAAAATTTGCATTCTGTAAATATTATACATATATTAGAAATAAATCCATTTGTATATATTATACATACAAAAAGTATATTTATGTTATAAACATTATTTAGTAAACTGTAAATATATATTAGATCTGTATATAATTTTCAGCGAGTGTTATTCATTAAGTTATTTTATTTTCTTTAGTTTTGTTTTTCGCTTTCTTAGGACTTAGATCGGCTAATGGAGCCACTAAAACCATCGGAATGGATCAATCCAAATGGATTGGGTAAAGTAGACAACCCCGGACCAGATTCACTCCTCTAGTTGACGAGCGGTCAATTTCGCCCGTCAACAAATGGCGCTAGAAGGAGAGCTTGAAAATTATTAATGGCACGAGGTGGTCGTAAGACTCCTCCACCACCTACCCGCTCACCCATAGTGACTAGAAGTCATTTAGACGACAACATTGTCCCTCAAACAGCAACCACATCAAACAACAATCTACGGATCACAGTTGAACCAGTAACTCCAAATATTATCGGTGGTGACATACAAGAGATTGTTCGTCAATCTCTCATAAGAACGCACAGTGCCTTCGCCCATTTAAGACAACCAAACCAACCTTTGGAAAAACCATTAGACTTCTCTGATATCAAATAACAACTTGGAGGCACTAACCTTACTTTAAACCTTACAGATCCAATCCTCACTCTTGCAGCAGGAGGATATGGACCATCACCACCTCATTCATCTCCTTCTTCTTTTGGAGAAGAATCCTCTGATGAAGGAAGTTCCTCATCCCATCATTCAACACCACACACACCTATGGCCAACCAGAACAATCCTGCCAGACCTTGGCTTGACCAAGATACAGTGGCCATACCTAGGCCTCAGCATCCCTTACCCAAGCACCCGGAGAAATGGCTCCCTAAATTTGACCCAGACTCCAAATAGATCGTCGAAGATCACATCAAAAAGTTTATGTTATCCATTAGACTCCGTAGTGTCAAGAACAAAGACGTAGTCTATATATTGTTTTCCTACACCTTTGAGGGCAATGCCTCTACCTGGTACTTTTCCCAACAGCCCCACACCATCGTGTCATGGGAGAAATTTGAATCCTGTTTCCTTGAGAAGTTCGGAGACGACAAGTCTCCTGAAGTTCTAGTCATGGAGTTTTCTAGTTTAAGAATGAACCCCAAAGAAAATATCAAAGAATTTAATCAAAGGTTCTTGACACTAAAGAACCGAATCCCTATGGATTCAATGCCTACTGAGAATCTGATTATAGCATATTATACGAAATCCTTACATCAAAGCATAGCCATTTGGGTAAATAGATCCAAGAAAGCCACATTGTTAGAATTTTTTGAAGAGGCCAGTCAGATCGAGAAAGACATCCTCATCTTAAAAGACACTACTAGCAATGAGACAGAAACTAGTTCATCTTCCAAAAAGAAAATCGAAATCCTCCCTAGGCCTTCCTAAAACAAAGCTCAACCTGAAAGCTCAGATTTAGAAAACTTATAGAAAGTCGTTCAAAAACTATCCAATCAAGTTATAGATTTGAAAAGGACGGCTGAAGAAGCTTCTTCGAGCAAAGGGCCTTGCAAACCCCTTTTTAGGAATCCTTTTTCCCACCAACCGACCTAATTCAAATACGGAAGGCCTAAATCTAGAAAGCCTACAATTCGCTATTCAAACGATTCTAGAAGCACAGGATAACTTGATGTCTCCCGAGATCCCTGAAGAAGTAGATGAACAAGAGACAGTAGAAGACAATGAATCTTCTCCGAACATTTTTGGACATTTTTCGGATAGTATTTTTCAAGCTAATTTTGAAACAGTGCATCCTTACAATACTAGGAGTAAGACAGCAAACAAGCCTTCTTCTGAAATCACTAGGAATTTGCCTCCAAAACAGTCTAAATCAACTGAGACTAGACAGAATTCAGTAAACCCAAGCTTAGATTATGATTTGGTTGAAGATCTAAAAAAGATTAGGGCTAACATTTCTGTTTATGAATTATTAAAATTCATTTTTCTTCTGCAAAAAATACTACAAAATATTGCAGAGAACGGCAAAAATGGCAATCCAAGCAGTAACAAAGGTGTTCAGAACAACCCCAAAGTTCCTCAGAAGGCCTCCGCCAAAACTACTTCTGATCCTCACAAAAAAAGAGACCTTCTTGTAAATAATGTAACAAATGTAGATAAATCAGTTTTAGAAGCCGCGAGTAAAAAGCAACAAGCTTCCACTCTTAGTACTCGCAGAAATGTCCCTCCATTTTTGTTAACTTTTGAAATTTTCAATAGGAATGTGCATAACTACATGGTAGATTCAGGAGCGTCATCTAACATAATGCCTTGGTCTGTTTGTCAAAAGATTAATGCCAAAGTTCAACCATCCATCTTGAAGATTATCCAGCTTGATTGAACTAGTGTTAAAGTTATAGGCGAATTGAGAAATGTGCTTATAAGATTGTTATATAACCCTAAAGTTCATCAAGTGATTGATATTATTGTTGTAGATATCCCAGAAGTTTATGGTTTGTTTTTAAGCAAAGACTGGTTAGAACAGCTATACGGCTATTTTGCAATGGATTGATCTCACTTGTGGCTACCCGAGAATGGAAAGCCCAACAGAATCAAGGTAAATCGTGAACGTTATCTAAAGTTCACGGTGACTGATTTAAATGATCCTAATGAACCATTCACTCCTTCTACCGATTCTCCTGAAATACAGTGGGTGGATACTTTTTTTGGTAATTTCATGGCCGAAACTTCCACTATCACTAACCCGAAATAGCAATCTAAAATTTTGACATATATGCAACCAGTAGCTTCTGCCCAGTGGTCACATGCAACCGAAAACAATCATATATGGTCTCTTTACTTTGATGGGTCAAAATCCAAGGAAGGAGCTGGTGGAGGCTACGTGATTATCGATCTAGCAGGTAACAAGACCCTGATTGCTTGCAGATTAGAATTTGAATGAATAAACAACATAGCAGACTATGAGGCACTATTGCAAGGCCTCAGAAAAGCATTAGATATGAACGTTCAAAATTTGACTGTCTTTGGTGATTTGGAAATTGTAGTTAGACAGGTAAAAAATTATATCCACTATTTATCTACGCACCTTAAAAGCTACCAAACTGAGGTATGGAATTTGATGAATAAGTTTGTTGCATTTAACATAAATTCTATTCCTAGATTGAATAATTCTGAAGCTGATTTGTTAGCTAACGTAGCTTCGAAACTTTTCCCTACAGAAGGCTTATCTTTGAATGCATTCTTCGTCGAACTATTGTTCAGACCGTCCGTCTCAGACAACATCACAAATTGGAGAGTCTTCGATGATGATCAACAGATTATAAGCTTCTTGCATATGGAAGAAAATTTCCAGGGCGCGGTGATCGACGAAGGTACTCATGATGAAAATATTCGTGACTTTACGATAATACCAGATCCAAGATCTCCAGAATCTTCGTCAGACATGGTAAATTCTATCCCGAAATCTGTAGATAGATTAGAAAAAATTTATGATCTTCACGACAAGTTCCAAAAATCAGTGAACTGTAAAACGAATAGTTCCTCTTTGATGCATGAAAAAGTAAATTTGGGAACTAAAGACAACCCACAGTGCATTAATTTAGGGGTGGGGTGTTCTGAGCAAGAAAAATAAGTGTTTATTAAACTATTTAAGGAATTCAAAGATGTTTTTGCTTGGACGTACGAAGACCTAAAAACCTTTGATCCTAACATCATACAACACATTATTCCTATGAAACCCCAAACCCAACCTTTTCAACAAAAATTAAGGAAAATGCACCCAAAACTCGAACCAACTGTCAAGAAGGAATTAAACAAACTCCTGAACGCTAAGATAATCTTCCTAGTTAGGCACACACAATGGGTCTCTAATATTGTCCCTATCTGAAAGAAGAGTGGTGAAATCCGACTATGTGTCGATTTTCGAAATCTTAATCGAGCGTCTGATAAAGACAACTACCATGTCCCTCCCATGGAACAGATCCTTCAATAGGTATCTAGTTCTGAAAGATTATCCTTGTTGGATGGTTTTTTTGGGTATAACCAAGTCTTGATGTCCCCTCTAGACCAACTCAAAACAACCTTCTGCACTCCATGGGGCACCTACGCTTATAGGAAGATGCCCTTTGGACTCATAAATGTCGGTGCCACTTTCCAGAGAGCGATGGACATCACTTTCTGAGGCTTAATAAATCAATCTATCATAGCTTACCTGGATGACGTTACTGTCTTCTTGAAAAAACAAAGAAGATCATCTAGCTCATTTAAGATCTATTCTACAGCGATGTCATAAGTACGGCATTTCTTTGAATCCTAAAAAATCTATCTTCGCAGTAAAACAAGGTAAACTCCTAGGATTTATTGTATTGAGCGAAGGGATGATTATCGACCCTGAAAGAACTCAGGTCATTTTGAAACTCCCCCCTCCCTCGTCTAAAAAGTCTATGCAATCTTTCTTAGGCCAGATAAACTTTGTTAGGAGATTCATCCCCAGCTTTTAAGAAATGGTGAGACCATTACAAAACCTAATAAAAAAGGACGTACAATACCATTGGGGACCTTTAGAAAGCCAGGCTTTTAATTCAATAAAAAAGGCCATAATATATGCTCCTTCTCTAATGAGCCCCGACTTTTCGCAAGACTTCACCCTCTACACGTTTTCTTCTGACCGTTCATATGCCATTGTCCTAACTCAAAAGAACGTTGAAAACAATGAAGTCCCAATTGCCTTTATGAGCTTAGCCTTCAAAGGGGCAGAGATTAATTACCCAGCAGTAGATCAGCAAGCCTATGCTATTTTCAAAGCAGTAAAGCACTTCCTATCTTATCTTTTGAAATCTAGGATGAAAATCATTATCCCTTACCTGGCTGTCAGAAATCTGTTAGTACAGAAAGAACTAGGCAAAAAAAGGGCAAACTGGGTTACATACTTGCAAGAGTATGACATAGAAATCACCCCAGCACAAATAGTAAGAGTCCAAGGGTTATGCAAGTTAGTCATTGATTTAGCTGCAGGACAGCAAGAGGAAAATGATATGTTGAATCCAGGACAGCTCTATCAAAATCAAATCTGTTGTGCACAAAACCCTGTTAGTCCCTGGTATGATGATATAAAATTTTGTCTTGAACATGGATCAGCTCCCCATCACCTGGATCCCACAAAAAGAAGAGCACTAAGATTAAAATCTGCTTCTTTTCAGCTGATTAATGGTATTTTGTTTCGTCAAAATTCTGATGGAGTACTAATGCGTTGTCTTGAGAAAGATGAAGCAGAAAAGGTCTTATTGGAATTGCATGCAGGAGAAGCTGGTGGGCATTTTGGTGGAGATACCACTGCCCATAAAGTATTAAGAGCAGGTTATTACTAGCCTACCCTTTTTAAATATACTCATGCTTTGTGTCGCAAGTGTGTAATTGGTCAAAAAGCATCTGGACGGATACAAAAACCAGCCTTCCCTCTGCAACCAGTTTCAGTAGACTCCCCTTTTCAGCAATGGGGTATAGATATTATAGGCTCGATCAATCCACCATCCTCACAGTAGCATAAGTATATCATAACAGCCACATATTACTTCACTAGGTGGTTCGAGGCTGC
>JASDQU011247135.1:1461-12856 GCA_032191745.1 Picea mariana
ATTTTTCTCTCTCCTCCATTTGGGTTTTCCAAATATGATCTTCAATGAATCTATGAGCACCATCTTCCCTTGTCAACATTTGTACAATTTGCTTCTCTGTGACGAATAATTGATCCTCCAAGTCCTGCACTGCTGAAGGCCTTTCTTCATATTCATCATAGTGGCATGGGTTGTCCCACCATTGATTTTTTTTGTTTTGTTGTCCACTGTAAGAAAACTACCCTCATAAAACCCAATTGGCTCACTATATGATACCATGCAATCTCTGAAAGGTGGGGTAGCATCATGATTAAGCATCGCTTCATCAAGGAAACTCTTCCCTCCACAAGGCCTATCAAAGATGGTCTCTAAGTTAACATCAAAGAGACTTGTGTCCCCCATACCATCAACAACATTTGTGTCTTCTTCATCCCAATTCATAGTGCCATTAATTGGTTCTTCTTCATCCCAAATCATAATGTCATCAATTGGATCCTCATCCCAAACCATACTGTCACTCTGCTAGAATAAAAATATATCAATGCTATATTTTTCCTTGTCTGCCCAATTCTCCTTTGTGCTCTCAGGTTCTAAGGCCTCGTGAGTGTCCGTGAGCTCATTTGCAGAAGAAGAAACATATGAAGAGTCGACATTTTCCTCATTTTTAGAAGTATTAGAATCTTCAGAAACTAGTACTATATTCCTTGGCACCTTCACCTTATTGTCCATTGATACTTGGGGTTCATACCATTCAAGATGTTTGATGGTGCAAAAAACATTGAATGACATGGTTGCGTGAAATGTCTCACTAAGCGCCATATATTCCCTCAAATAATCTGTAAACTCCTCATCTTGCTCTTGTTGTCTTTGATTCCTTGTTCGCTTCCCCTTTGAACCACAAGTTCCATTGTTCCCTGCATTGTTTTGATTTTTCTCCTCAGCCAAGATTGTATACCCTCACAAGTTGGGAGGATCACAAGCTCTGATACCCCTGTAATAACTCACCTACTAATGTCACAAATTTTTCTTGTTGTTGTAGCAATTTATGGGCATTTCTGGGTGATGACTTTCGTCAAACACTTAGGTTGTAGGTTAGTTTTCACTATAAAAATCCTCTATTTACTGCTGGTAAATTTTTATGTATATTTCTTGGGTTACACTTTCATCAAACAATTTGCAAACGAACTCATAACCACCGCTAACCCCTTCCTCTGCTTGTTGTAAGTCTATTTCTAATATATAACCTTTAACAAGCACTTTATGGACACACTCCAAACCCAATACAGACTCTATGTTTGCTGTTATATTTTTATGATTGGTTGTTTGGTTAGTTTCATGAGGTTTCTCAAAGTACGGTTGGTGTTTTAATGCCACATACCAGTTTCATATTTCAAACAAATACTACAACAAGATACCCAAAATAATAACTCAAATAAATCGTTATAACAATGAGGAATTTGCATAAGAATAACTAATTTATTTAAATATATCTTACCTTAGTTTAGAAGCTGGTACAAAACATGAGAAGTCAAAGAAAGATGTTGTACGTTATTGTAGGAGACAAAATTGAACTACGCCAGAGATTTTAATAAATAGAGAGAGACCTCTTCATGCCCACAACCTCCAACCCAAAGAAACTCTCTCAACACATTTAACTCGGTCCCCTCTGCTAATATACTTGCCTAGCACACTCAACTCAGCCCCCTCTACTTGTATATTCGCCCATCACTCTTAACTAGAACTCCTCTACTAATATATATTCCCAACACTCTTAACTCACCCCCCTTTGCTATTATATTCGCCCAACACTCTTAACTCGACCCCCTCTGCTTGTAAATTCTCTCAACACACTTAACTCGGCCTCCTTTGCTTGTATATCACCCAACACACTCAAACTCGATCCTCCTCTGCTAATAAACTTGCCCAACAAGATGGGTACTCGGCCTCTATGTAGAAAAATGACCCAACCTTAAGAAACTTGACCCTCATACAACAAACTCAGTCACAAGATGAGAAATCTCAGCCACAAATAAGAAAACTTCGTCGCTACAATGATACATTCTGTCACAATGAAATACAATGAGTAGATTTGACTATGATCTCTCCTCCACGACCAACTAGGGTGGATAGTTTCACCACTGAACCCAATCTCAATCTCCTTCTCTAGGGTTTTTCATCCCAAGAGCCAAAGCCACAAGAACTCTCTCAAATTCGTTTTTAGAAAATAACAAATGCATAATGAGAGAGGGTGCCCTCATTCTCCTTTTATTTCCCCATTAACCCTTTTCAGACCCCTTTAACCTTTTAATCAAATAAAGTGACTTTATAAACTCAAGTCACTTAAAAAACCTTTTTTTAAATTAATTACTCAATGTCACTTTTGAAATATAACCTTTTCTAACCAAGTGACATCAAATAATCACTTTGACCCCCTTTTTCTTCGTTGTCTATAGCCTACGAGAGTCAACCAGGCTACTACACCATCCATCTGAAGTGATCACTTGGAAAGGGACATCACACATGGATAGATATCGAAAATTAATTATGTATAAGCATCTATGAACATGAAGCATTGAGATTCGAATTAAAAAGAATTATTATATAATTGTCTATGAAAGGTGTTAAATGGTTGTTATGTTGTTGTGGCCAAGGTCAATGCCATCAAACACCAAATGTGCTCCCTCCTATTTCATATATCAAAATAGGAGTTCACATATTTTGAAAACAACCACCATTGAATCAAACCTATACCGTATTACTATGAACCAAGAGAAACAACTAGACCAAACTTCGTGAAAATTATCTTAAAAGAAGTGAATTTTCATTGATAAAATTTGTGATAACTTTGTAAGTTAATTATGCAATTTGTCAATTTGATTTAGCTTGGATGTTTGGGAGGAATGATTATTATCCTCCCCACCTATGTTCAATTCTTGAATACCATCCTTGAAGAAAAGTACTTGAAAAATTTTCCCCTTAAAAATAAATTAATTAATTATACAATTTAATGGAAAAAATATATATTATTTATGTTTAATAACAATATAAATAAAAATTCAATAAATCCACAATCATTTTAACATTACTATTAAATGCACATGGATATGAATTAAGAGTACCATTATAAACACATGAAAATGAATTAAGAGATAATGCTATTATTTATGCTTGAGTATTAATTGATGCTACAAATGAATATGCATCCAAACAAAAATACTCAAAATTGAATAAAGTGGTTTTTTTTTAATCTTAATGTCTAGCCAATTATTCACCTATTCAAACTATCAACTAGTTTTTATTTATAAGTTACAATAACTATTGAAACGTAAACGTTAATATGATATGTTTTAACTTATATTAAATATCTTTTCAAATAATCTTTTTTAATAAAAACATATTTAATTTTACCTTTATTTATTTTACAAATCGTTTATAAACTCAAGCACCTTCCCACAACAAATAATTTCACTCATTGTATATCTCTTTTCCAAAGAAATTTAAATATGGCAACAACAATCCAAAAGTGCCACATCTTCCACGAACAAACTCCAATAAAATGAAATAGAATAACTACATATCAAATAATTTCACTCTTTGTATATCTCTTTTCCAAATATTTCAAATACATAAGACATTTAGATATGGCAACAACAATCCAAAAGTGCCACATCTTCGAGGAACAAATTCCAATAAAATGCAAATAGAATAACTACACATCAATGTAAAAATTGTTATTACCAATATACAATAATTGGATGTTCTCCTCCCTTGTCTAAATAAAAACTAAATAATAAATATATGATTTATTTAAGATAAACAATGAAAAGAACTAGAAGGGAAATACGGAAAAGTGGATGAAACTTTCCGTAAACTTTGACAACCTCTTGTCCAATGATTCCACCAAACATATAGCTGACATGCGATATGCGATTTTAATACTTAATACTTTTTACGTTTTTATCAATGGCAAGAGCATTCAACTTAATTTGATGGTTGTCATTGTCATTTAAAGGTGATATACATTCAACAAAACCAATTTTCATTATAAAAACTAATAAATATAAATGATCTTCCAAAAAACTAATAAGAAAGCCTCTCAACACCTTCAAAAATTCAAGCATCATTTTCAATGGTGACAACACAACAACTTCATGTCACTTAGCAGGTGATTTTAATTAATGTTAAAAGACACAAGCACATGATATAAATGCTTATTGTCTTTATCTATATATAAGAAAATTAACTCTTTTCAGTCTTTACATAATCGAAATATTGAAAAGACGTTATTGATGACGTAGATGGACTCAAAGGCCTCGAAAAACCACCACAATGGGTAAATCGATTTCACAAAACAAAAGTTGTCAAATCAAGTTAAAAAAAAAAGGCTGGGAAAGGGACGTCGGATAGGTCATCCAATATAGTCTATATGCTCTTAAATTCATCCCTTTCCCATTCCCACCATGGATAAATGCACAACACCCAAAATCAAAATCAAAATGCTTTTCTCATAACGTTTCTCAAATTTTCTACATTTGAGTAGAATGCTTTTGTGGGGTTTCTACATTTTGATAGATGACATATATACTCAATAGACTACTACGATTACTACTTAATGAGGATGCTACTTAGCTACTGAGTAATAATCTATTCCTTTCTGTATAATAAGAGACCAAAAAATAAAGATGGACAAAATAATTTTGGCATAACATATTACTATAAAATTTAATATAAAAGACAATAAGTATATGGTAGACCGACTTATTATGTTCACTTCATCGCCTTACTCTTTAAGTTGTTCTCTCCCATTCTGAAAAATAGAGTATGACAGCACGTAGAGGCCTCTATACAAACCACAACGACCACCATTAAATGTTAATGACATTTAACTTACACCAACTTCTCATTGATCCTATTGTTCTCTCCTTTCCCCCTTTTCCATCATGTCATATTTCGCTGCAAACCATTTAAACAGAGAAAAACATCACCGCATCAGGGATTGTGTTAGTTATTTTCTCACATTTTGAATACAAAGAATTACAAAATGAGTGTGTGCCTTCCTCGAAATAACAAGAAAGAGTGTGTACATACACCAACCTTTCTGAAATAGCAAATAAAGAGTGTGTATGTATGCTAACTAAAACGATCAAGAGAGAAAACTAGTGAATATTCATAGTTCAAATTTTGTTATAAATATTGTAAGTGCCTTTTTAAATTTCTAAGCAATTTAGAGAAAATGGTGGGAAAAAGTATAATGAAAAAAAAATTCCAAGCAACAATCTACCAATAGAAGTTGATTTACCTGCTCCTCCACTCTAGTGAATATGCTTAAGATAATTTTGAAATCATGGGTTCTTCTACATTCTATAAAAAACATTGGCCAACCAAACCATGTACATATAGAAAAAAATGCAAAAAGAAAAGAGAAATCAACCACACACCACTAACGACTTAAACTAAAAATGGAAAAATAGATAAAGAGAATAGAGTCCCATAAAAACTAGCACAACCACAATATAGGGGTATATACCCTAACCCTAATAATCCTAATCCTAACCTTACCTTAACTCTAATCTTAACTTTATATAATATTAATCCTAATCTTATACCTTAACCTTAATCTTAACCCTATATAATATATAATATACTATATACCCTAATCCTAATTTGAAATGCATTGTTTTGTTTATGGTGGCCGCATTTAAACAAAATAATCCTAATATGAAATGCATTGTTTTGTTTATAGTGAGGCCATTTAAAGCAAAATAAATATTTATTTCTAGGGCTATATTTCAATTGTTATTTAATCTTTAGATCTATAACATAGATCACCCAGATCACCGATTCAGGGTCAACCTGAGCACTAATGTGGCTGTCAATGTCATGCACAAATTCATAGTAATAATTTATAGTGCATAATTGTGTTTTAGTAATAACTTAAGGGACTAATCGATATCAATTTTAAACAAACATTATCCTCATCATTCAAACGTTCTCATGCAATGATTAATAGATTAATGAGACAGAATGAGGCCATAGCAAATAAATGTGAATTTTTTGTACATGGAAGAGTTCACTAATGGCGGCCTCAAAGACTGGCTGCAAAACATGAAAAACTTACCTCTATTTATCAGAGTTATCGATGTAACTTCCATGGCCATTCTCCTGAGTACATGTGAATAACTACATGTAGCTTATTCCCACTGGTTTTCAAATGTTTTAGATTGTTGTTATCCATTTCCATTGTGAGGACTTGAGTGATACAAATGAAAATGTAATAAGTGTCACAAGAAATATAAATAAGAGAGCAAGACAGAGCTAGGAGATCTAGCTAAAGCAAGTACAAACAAGGCTTATCAAGAATGGAAGAGAGATTCAATATGGAAGAATGAGAAAATATATTCACACTACTCAAATGAGCTGATAATTGATACATAGATGATGATCAATATGATACAATGAATGAGTGGAATACACTCATATATAGGACATAACATTCCATAATAGCAGAATGCATGCATGCATGATATCATAGTAGTGATGATCTAAAATAGAAAGTCTAAAATAGAACTAGTCAGTTAACTCTCACTAAACTAGTGTCTCGAAAATAGAAATTTCTCCATCACCCCCCCTGAACATCACTATGGAGTAAAAAATGAGTCCCAACTACTAGGCCATATTAGGTACTCATGTAAAATGCAACCAATGAACACTGAATAAAAATGAGGAAAGAGGGAAAACCATGTGGGAACAAAACCCCCCTTCAAAAGAAAATGCATCAAAAGAAGAAAATGGCAGCTGCTATGCAACTGTTTTCTTCACTGCAAGATGATCCCACAAAGTATGAAACTTTTTCTCACTGAAAGTATTCGTGAAGATGTAGAAATATTTATGGATCCGATGAAGTCCTTTGGCAACCTGTCTAGCTTGTACCTCTTGATCCTGTGGACCCATCTGCACCTAAAAATATTCCTTTCTAGTGGAAGTGGAACCAGATGCCAGATCTGATTCTTTAGGAGTGAGTCATACTCCTTCTGCATGGTTGCTTGCCATAATGGATTTCCCACAGCCTCACTGTAGAGCCGCGGATCAGAAGATTAAACCATATAACAGTGCATGGGTATCGCAGGTTCAGAAGATGAAGGTACATGAGAAGGCTCCTCATGCTGAGATCAAGTCCTCCTCGAATCCAATGGATTCCCTGCAATGATACCTACTGCTTGAAGTGTGAATTGTGCCTTCTTGGGCATCTGCTGAAGCTTCAACGTTGGATTCTTATCTAGATGTACTTCCTGCTTATTTCCATGTACATACTATGAGTGTATGGAATCATCTCTGATGTCTGAAACTGATGGAAGCACAAGAGTATATGCATGTTGCACTGGAGGTGCATGCAAAGTACTCTCCTTATGTGTAAGTAGAAAATAGGATTCATCGTCAGAAAAATTAGAGAATTTATACAACCTTAACTTGTGATCCACCTCACCAATTGCAATGATGGAATTGTCATGCATGCCAATTACTGAAAATGAATATGATGTAAATTCAACCTTTTTACCTTTCTAAGTGATCTAATAATCTAAGAGCAGATTCATAGAAAGATTTGGAACATATAAAACATTATCAAAACTGCCATTATGAAGTTCCACTCTCCCCTCTCCTACTACTGGAGTATCATCCTCCACGAGAATAAGGGGTCTTGAGCATGGAATCAAAGAAGAGAAAACTTCCTCTTTCGCTACCATATGATGGGATGCACTAGAATCTATAATCCATGAATCATATGAGGAATTAATTGCAACCAGAGCATGATGATTACCTTTCTTAGGAGCAATATCTTCTTCCTTCTACTTCTTGACTCCCTCTGGAATGAAGTTTCTAAGGTTGTTCTACTGAAGTGCATGTGCTATAAGATCAATATGTTTCTTCATGCAATGGATTCTTCATGATTCAGTCTATTACAGTGAGTGCACTACTTTCCCTTCTTCTTCTTCTTCTTGGAATCTGAAGATTCTTTGGAACCTAAAGAATAGTTAAAGGGTTTGGAATATCCCTCCTCGTTCTGTTTCTCCTTCATGTTCTGTTTGGATCATCCTTTTCCATCATGCATGGTGAGTGCATGTGCTTTGGGATCCTAGATTAGGCCCATCTAAATGAGTTTTGTCTACTTATGTGTAAGAGAATCAATGAATTGATCCATGGTAGGCATTTTCCAATTTGTTCTCATGAGATACCTTCCTGAATGGAAAGTGGAAACATAGACATCATATTTTGGTCCTAGCTTGGCCAAGATTGTTAGAATTAGTTGGTCCACTTGTTTAGACTTATCAATACCACAAGTTGCTAAGCTCAATATTAAAGATTTAAACTTAGTAAATAAATCTTGTATATTATCAAAACTTTTAGGATCCAAAGTATTCAACTCTACCTCAAGCATATGACCTCTCATCTCAGCCTTCTTTCCAGAGAAACTTTCCAAGGTGGTCCAGATCTTGTTTGGAGTCTTGCATGTAGCAACATGAAACCATAGAACAGTTGAAATCAATTCAAGAATAATTCTTGTGGATTCATCCTTTCGATTCGCCCATTGCATCTTCTCAATTGCTAATGTAGGTTCTATTTTTGTCCCCATCGTCAAGTTGTACAGTCATTTCCTTCTGAGTTGCAATTCTGCCTTGGGCTTCCAATCAAAGTAATTGTATGGTGTGAGGATTACCACCAAGTTTGACTGTAGAATAGGTTTCGTATACATCTCTCCCACTGTTTCTGAGAACCCCTAAAGTTTTCTCTCAATATGCAAGTGAAAAACTGAGAAATCACTACAAAAAGGGCACTTTAAGTGAAAATTTGTATTAGTTTTAGTAGACGATCTTCTAACTTACTTTCTGAGCAAACAGTGAGGAATTTATCAAAACGGTTGAAAACCCACTTGTAGAATGGGTCGATTTACTTCTCATGGGAGTTGTTTCCTCAAAAAGTTAATATTTTGAGAGAAATCACTGCAAAAAGGTATGACCATAGATTCGTATCAATTTCAAGAGGCGATCTTCCATCTTACTTTCTGAGCAAACAGTGAGGAATTTCACCAAACAGTTGAAAAACCACTTGCATAATGGGTCGATTTACTTCTCACGTGAGTTATTTCCTCAAAAATTAAATATTTTGCGAGAAATCACTACAAAAATGTATGACCATCGATTCGTATCAATTTCAGGAGGCGATCTTTCAGCTTCCTTTATGAGCAAACGATGAATAATTTCGCCAAACGGTTGAAAACCCACGTGCAGAATGGGTCTATTTACTTCTTTCTCAAGCCGTTTCCTAAAAAAGTTAATATTTTTGGAGAAATCATTGTTGAAAGGTACGACCACAGATTTCGCCAGAACTCTGGTTTTCCTTATTCTTTGGCTCGTCTGTCTTGCTTCAAGCAATGTAGCTCTAATACCATGTCAATGCTTCATCAAAACTTGCACATGAGATCTAGCTAAATCAAGTAAAAACAAAACTTATCAAGAAAGGAAGATAGATTCAATGTGGAAGAGTGAGAAAATATATTCACACTACTCCAATGAACTGATGATTGATACATAGATGATGATCAATATGATACATTAAATGCGTGAAATACACTCATATATATGACATAACATTCCATAATAGCAGAATGCATGCATAATAACATAAAAGTGATGATCTGAAATAAAAAGTCTAAAATAAAACAAGTCAGTTAACTCCCACTGAACTAGTGTGTCGAAAATAGAAATATCTTCAATAATAATAAGCTTTTGTGTTCAAAATTAACGTGCATTTCTTTCAATCAATTTTAAAAGACTTTAAACACTCTCACACCTCCAATTGTTTTTAAAATCCACCATTATTTCTTTTAATTTTGTTTAAAAAAACCTAAATGAAATATAATTTTTTTCGCCTTTACATTTCACTATTCACTTTTTTTTTTTTTAAAGTCAAAATCCACACCATTTCTTTTAAAAAATAATTTAGTTAACTTTTACATTTCAAAGTGAAATTTGTGATTGTCAAAATCCACATTATTTCTTTTAATTTTGTTTAAAGAAAACAAAATGAAATATAATTTAGTTCACCTTTACATTTCACTTTGAAATTACATTAGCATATGCAACATAACATTGTAACAAAAGATTCTTTTGTGATTATCAAATTCAAGTTAGCATTCCATTTGTTTTGAAAAATTAAAAAAAATGCATAATTCGTGTACATGTGGGAGATGTGCCCACGATACATATATAAATAATTATAATTTTATATTTTGTAATTGATTTTTTTTTTCACAAATATTTTGCAAACAAGTGAATATTTGTCAAATCGAAGTTCTCCAAAAAAAAAAATTTAGAAATATTGAATTTCAATTTTTTTTTTTTTTTATATTTAAAAGAAAATCAATTTAATATATAAAATATGTTAAACGTTAAAAAAATTTTACAAACTAAAAAAACCTAAAATAAATGAAGTTTGACTTACCCCCAATCTATAGATATATATCCTACTAAAGGAAATTATAACAAAGGCTCATGGTAGCATAGTCCCTTCCCATTGTTAAAATATATGTTGTTGAGTGGAAAACATATGTTGAAAAAATGAAACTTAATATAACTAGAAGCATGGATAATGGATAATGAATAGTCTTTGTTAAAAGATAATGCATATAATTAAAAAAATAGCATTATTGTTTATGCTATAGTAAAAACAAAAAACAAATTGAACAAAGCAAATAAAAAATAACTTGTTCAATGTGGAAGAAAAGTTAGTAAATAAATGAAATGTTGAATGGGGAGATTAGTATATGTGGGAAACGCTATAAAATATTTGCAGTAAAAGCACTTAGCATAAAACTTTGTAAAAACAAACAAAAAGATAAGTTGTTCATTATGTAGTAAAACTTGGTAAATAAATAACTGAAATGTTCAATGGGGAACTTAGCATATGCTCTAAGCAATGAACGATGGACGTGAATCAATGCAAAGTGTCTGCACATCTGCACATGTACATCATCACATAACGAACACCTAGTCCAATAGTCGCTCATGCTATCAATAATAGAATATTGTTATGCATATGCATATGACTAACAATTTTTTTTTTAGATATATACATAGATTAAAAATAAAAGTTAATTACTAGTTTAATGATGGTTTATTATACATCCTCAATAGAGACAAATGGTCTGCACAACTATGTCTGCTAGTTATTATAAAAATGATATATATATATATATGTTATCAATAAAGTTAATTATACATCTTCAACACATATATATATGATGCACATGTATAGCTTCCACACAAGTGTCTCTGTTGGTTGGTGTAGAAACGATTTTTATATTTATGGCAATCTGATTTTCCAAGTTTGTAGCACTCACTTTGGATACTTGTATCTATTT
>JASDQU011247136.1:7690-25747 GCA_032191745.1 Picea mariana
GGGATCATAGCAATGTCAATCACATCTCATCATCAATATTTTTAAACATGTGCACAAAATCCCTAATACATTAGTTAATAGCTCAAAGACGTTACACGAGCCTGCAATACAAGTTTGGAGAAAAAGACAAGGCGTCTTATTGGGCTAGTGTCCACTGGAAAAGGAAAGTTCCCGAAAGAGACCTCATCCAAACCATGTAAGTGGGTGATGTGGTCAGGGGATGTCCAAGCATCTGGGTGCAATGAGGGCCAAGGATGCAAGAAACATTACCTGTGGGTGCCTTTGTAGAAGGCGAGTTGTACCTGTCCTGGATGCATATTTTTCCAAGCCCATTCTTGCCTTTTATTCTTATTCTTTTTTTATTCTTTTATCTTTTATTGCTTTTTCCTTTTTTTTCAAGAGCTAATCAGGGGACACTGCCCTGGCGTGGTGACCAGTGGTGACAGCGTTACCCACAAGTACTTTCACAGAAATGAGAAGGCTGGCTCGTGATGAGACCCCCTTTCCCTTGGCCATGCAACCAAGAGTCACTGCCCTGGCGTGGTAACCAGCTGGTGGCAATGTCATACTGCTAGGTACCCATGGACCTAATAGGCTGGCTCATGATGAGACCCCCTATCCTCTGGTTAGGTCTTGTTTTATTACTTTTCCGGGTCCCTCTTGTTTCTTGTTGAGAAGCCTTTTATTGCTTTCTCGGGGATCCCTAGGCGAAGCATCTCAAGGTTTTATTCTTAGACTTTTATCTTTTACCAGCTTGCTTTTACCTTCTGGGCCTTTAGCCCCTTCTTCCCACGAGATAAGGTGTAGTCCTGAAAATAGGTCAACCCAGTGCCCGGACAAGTGGAATGGGATAAGTGAGCGGGAAGCAAGATGAAAAAGGTGGTGCTGTGAAGGGAGCGGACAATGGATTTTCAGAAATCCCCCCCAGTGGCAAACCAAAACCTACAGACACAGGCTTACTAGGGCATCCTGTCAATCACCCCAGACATGGTCAAGTGGGTAAGTGTAAGATCCAAGCAGTTGTTAGAAATAAAAGGAATCAGAAGGGTTTTGATGATCAAAGTGACACATACCATGATACCTGGACTAATTACCTCATGGAGCAAGAACCATCTCTGACATAGGACCAAGCCGATGGTGATGGATGTTGTTGTTGCTGACAAGATAAAGATGCTGGAAGAAAGAAATGGTGGGCCCTCCAGGGCCATGCTAAAGTCAATCCTACTCTCGGTACTCCATGTCTAGGACCTGTGGGCCTCGAGACATGATCTCCTAGTTATCCCTAAAAGTGGGGATAACAGTTACCATGAGGCTTTATGAGTGGGTCTTATCCCATCTTCACACAACACATGGGCTCTCCAACTTCATCTGAAGTACTATAGATGTGAAACAGGGGTGACCCCTTTCACCAACCCTCTTTGGGGTTTACATCAACGAGTTGGATTCTTTCCTTTGTGAGCACATTCAAGAGGGAGATGGTTATCTCCTTCATCATGTATCGATATCTCTCCTCTTTGTTGATGATATAAAACTTGTGTACTCCTCCCCAAAGGGTCTTCAGGAGCAGTTGGATGCCCTCTCTAGTTTTTTCAACCTTCAGCAGCTGACAATCAACCTAGGTAAAACAAAGGTCGTGATCTTCAACACATCTATCGATGCTCTCACCACCTTCCATTTCTTCTTGCAGGGTCAGGAGATCAATATTACCACATCTTACACTTATTTGGGGATTTAGTTCACAGGTCCACACTTTAGTTTGAGACAAGCCTTCCAACCTCAACTAAATAAAGGCCATTGATCTTTGGCCCTTCTCGAGAGTTAGTGCTTTCACAATCATTTCCAAGACATCTCATCCAAGATGCACGTTATGGACACYGTCGTCAAACCCATTGTCCTCTATAGTTTAGAGATTTGGGGACCAAGCATCCTTCAAGGTGGGTGGGCCAAGATTGTGAGAGTACAGACCCTCCTGCTTAGATGCATCATCCAATGAAAATAGATGGTTTCCATGCCACATTGTACAAGCAGAGTTCAGGGCCCAACCCWTCCAATTAGAGGCCATCTTCAAATTGGTCTCCTTTCTCCACAAGATCTGTATCTTTGGGGAATCAACCTCTAGGCGAGACCAATACCCTTTTCTAGCTCTTTTCTCTTCCAAGGCTATTGCCTCCGCCACCCACAAGACAAGGACATTATTGGTTCTCTAAGGCATCCTGGCTACTCCAATCCATTGCCATCTCTCTTGACCGGCTCCTCCCTTTCAATTACTCCCTGGACGCTCCTAGACAACTCCTGCCAACTAAGAAGGAGTTGAACAGGGTGATTAGAGAGGACATCTGTCAACAGTACATCCAAGTTACTTGGGTCTCACCTTTGAAGGGACTCCCCCTCAAGATGGCCTCTTATTCTGAGCACTTTCTAGATCTCCAAGATGGCCTTATCATGCATCCTTAGTATACATGCAAGCATTGGCAGCATACCCTCCAAATCCCTTTAGGACAGTTCTGTGTTTGCTCTCATAGACTCTAGTTTGAGACAAATCACCACATCTCGCACTCAGACAAATTATGTCATCTTTTCTTATTTCTTATGGTTTAATTGATCTATAATTTTCTTCTTCTGTCCTCCTGAAGATAGATTGCATATTGCAAGTACAAAACATCGACGTGAATACTCCTAACACAGTGAATCCGAAAACAATTAATATTAATCTATCACACTATAAAAGCCTGAAACATCAAATTATGTCAGCTTTGTCACCTTCATGAGTTGGAGTCCAAGAAACATTTTATCTTCAGATGTCCCCTATACTATGAGATTAGAGGGTGGTTGCTTTGCCTTTTTCAAGGGGTGGGTGGCTCCTTGGCCACGTTCTTTTGATACACCGATCAATATTGACTCACCCTCTTCTTCATAAGAGAGGTTTTTGAGCACAAATCCAAAACTCTCCATTTATCGTCTAGACCGGATCCTATCACACAAATCACCTCCTATTTCCAAGTTGTCTCGATGGATCAAAGCAACAAGAGGCGAGGAGATACCCATCATCCACATGCAAATCCGTCAGGATCCCATTCTATGAGACCTCAGCTCTCTGGCCCCATATCAACCTCCTTGAGGCCCTTGAGGAGTTGACACTCTAGACCATAGGACCTTGTGGTGTGCAGCACCCACCCTATAGACATACCAACAAGCAATCTAGATCCAGACAACCTCGGATCTAGGCCAAATCCAGACTGCCTCATCGTCATATGCCCTCCGTCAAGAGCAGCCAACCATCTATTCATAGCTTCTTCTCCTCAACATCAAATGTTAGGAGAGCAAGGCTCCCTCATTTCTAGGGCCTCCACAAGATCATATCACCAGGACCCATCAGCCTTAGACATACACCAAAGGACGTCATTGATTTATCTGTTATTGATGATTTCGACAAGAAGACCATCCCTTGGCCCACCCCATCATCTTTGGCCACCAACTCTCAAACACCTTGACATCTCCTTCTGATCTATTTGGCTTCACTCGCTCTAGGGGTGGTGGTTCATAGCCTACATCATGTCTCTTATATATATCTTATCCTACCTTATTGGGCTGCATTCTATTTTAGAGAGCTTGGCTATGGTTCCTGCTTCTATAGGAGATACTTTCACACTCCCACAACATACCTTTTGACTGATGTACTCTTTTAGTCCCATTGACCTACTTTTGTCGTCATTTGCTGGACATTGATATTCTTATCATATCTTACCTTATCTTATCTTAACTCAAAGAGGGGCTTGATTTATAAATCTAAAAGCTTTTGGCCCTCCAAGGAAGGTTTCTTAAAATGGGTAAAACATTCTTTGGATTCTCTAATTCCAAGATTGCTTTCTACAACTCTTGTGCAAAAGGTTTCTTCTCGTTTTATAGATTGAAGCAGATAGAGCAAGAATTCTTCAAGGAGGGTCATGGTTTTGGGGCATCCATTGCTCTGCATGAAATCGTGGCACCCAAACTTTAACCAAACAACAGAAAACTCTGAATCCCTCCTAATTTGGGTGAAGCTTTCTAACGTTCCTATTTTCCTGTGGATGATGAGGTGTTAAAAAGCAGTGAAAATCATCTAGGCCATTTCTAGTCCATTGGTCCTTTTCCAAGAAATGTGATTATTTCCTGTACCAGAATTTGCATGGAGATGGATGTGAGTAAAGGTCTTCCAGCTGAAATGGTGTTAAACTTGGATGAATTGAGTTGGACGCAAACACTTGACTATGGAAACTTATATTTTCGTTGCAAAATCTGTTGTGATCTGGGTCATGCTCCTTCCTCCTGCCCTACGGTTCAGAAAGGAGGATTACAAAAAATGAAAAGGATGAGGAATAAATCTTCAAGCTGGCCAAAGAAATGGCAGCAAAGAAATTTTCCTTCTCTTCTGCCTTTGGCAATGAGACAAATGTGGAGGCAGGCTGAAAAGGAGACTATGCGCAAGACTAGAAACAGATAGAAGAAAGAGCCAGTGCTGCAGGTATGATGAAATTATGAATCAATCCAAAAAGGAACCATCGATAGCACAAAACCAAAAAGGACGAACAGAACTATCTGTAAAAGATTCCATAAAGATGATAATTTTAAAACAATCCAAAGCTGGTGGAGAAAAGCAAATGGACAAGGAAAAAGAAGAAAAGAAAAAACGATTAAATCTGTGTTACAAGGAGTTATGCAAATRGAAATCAACCATTTTTTCAAGCAAAAACACTTTTTWAAACTGTCATGTAAGGACAGCAGCCTATGGCTCAAGGGTGTTGTTGGGGCCTTCTAATTTTTATGATATTAATAAAATTTCCCTTCGTTTCTGTCACTAAAAAACTGATTTGCTATCTAATCTATAASGAACATAATCACCGGACTAAGCCAAACCTGACCAATAATAGCAGCGGTTATTAGATTCCTTACCACTAGTTGGCAAGCAACATATACTACCTACCAGTTCAAACATGTTTAATCCAATGTCAAAATAATCATCTTACCAAGGCAGGAGTCTCGGTTAGCTTTGTGTTGGTTTCAACTACTTCTCCAGAAACCGGAGCAATAATATCACTGGTTGCTTTTACACTCTCTACTGCACCGAAACTGCTACCTTTCGAAACCGCTGCTCCAACTTCTGGCAGGTCGACAAACACAACATCTCCCAAGTGGTCCTGAAAGAATAATAAAGAAAGAGATTAGCACAAAAACCTTAACCCGTTTATCTCACTGCCCCACAAACATTATTGCTCAATAGGCAGGTTGTATATCAAAGATGTAGACTGGCATTGTAGCCCTTCAAAAGGAAATGACATCCTAACATAAAAATATAAGCGGTCAATATTGTCCAATCTCTCACGCCTATGGCATCAGTAACATCTAAAAATGTTTTCCTCACGCGGTTTTCAGAACTACCTTTGAAACCCACCCAAGTAACCCAAATACCAATACACTCACTATATCCCCAACAATAATGCAACTTTTGCCAGCTCGGTGTAAGCATTACCGTTTACACACTCGTTTACACACTGGAAGCACAAAACCCAATCTAAAGAAACAAAGATCTAAAAATTAAAAATGGAATGCGAGCATTGAAATTCCTCAAATAGCACTACTTTGAAGTTAATAATAATAGAAGGCTGGGACAAAGCCTTACGAACCTGAGCATGGTGGGTTATGCCCACTGTGCCATCAGATTTCACCCACTCATGGGAATCTGCATACTTCAACCCCTCGATAACTGCAAACATAGATCTTGTCAAGCAATCCCTTTTTAAATCATATTAACACTCGAATCTCAAATGGTTCCTCCCTATATTTCAATCAGAAGACGAACAAAGGCAAAACAAACCAAACGAATCCCTAAAACAGTTCATGCTGATAATGCAACCTACATTTTTATTTGATTTAACCATATATTCCCATGCAAACGTCTGAAAAAAAATCCACTCATTACACCATATATTTGCATGCAATGAATATAACACGAGCAATGGAGAACAGAGAGCATGTATATCATTGACCTTCAGAAAATCCTCGAGAAAAAGGAACAGCAGGAAATCCGAGTGAGCGAAGAGGACGTCTGCATCCAATCCCAAGAGATGTTGCAGTTTGAGATGCCCACACTCTCAACGCCATTGATGGATCCCAAGCTACAGAAGATAAACTCTGATCTGGTGACAGACCACTCACGTTAGCTGTGAACGTGGATGAATAAGTTTTCACAACTAAGATTATATCTTCATTTTTTTGGATGTGCCCCAATTTTCTCTTTCGTTTAAACTCCAGAATAAAATGGTCCACAATCTCGTCATCCACATTCCCAACACATAGGATTATTGTGATTCCTTTTATGATAACCTATAAAAATTTCGATTTTTTTAAAGGTTTGAACTTAATGGTGGCTAGCCTATTTAAAGTAGTGCGATGCATAAACAAACCTTACTTTGTTCTCCACAATGAAAAATTGCTACAAGTCTTACATGGAAGGGTTGTAAAGTTTAAAACTCTCCCCTTCCATGTTAAAGTAAGTGCATATTTTACTATGTTAATACAAAATTGTATTCCAAAGATCGAATCAAAGAAAAAAAAATACTATAAACTCCATTACTAAGATGATATTATACACACTAATCATGAATTAAATTTTGGATTATTTGTCATTGAGTGAAAGGAAAGGATAACATGGGTTATATTGTCTTTCTTGTTCATCATTTAAACTTTGTATCATTTGTCATTGAATAAAGTGTAAGTGGGACATTGATATGATTTCCTATGTATTTCATTTTAAGGTGTCAACTACTATGTAATGGAGAAAATTATTTTAATTAACATGACATCACCACTATAAATTGGTCATCTTAGTTAATGATTAATTATTTTATTAAGGACTTTCAAATTAGATTGGGTGCACGTTGAAATGAAATTGTGTTTTTTGATTACTCATGTTATCATTTTCTTACTACATGCTCTATCCAAACATGCCTTAAAAATACTTTCGATGCTTTTACAAGGTTGATTCTTAACAAATAATATGTACTTGTTTTAGTTCTCAAAGTAAGGTACCTTGGGAGAGGAGTTCAAAGGTGTTGAGATGCAAGTTATAATTTTGTATATCTTGTTTCCCCTATTGATGTGCTCACACGAGTGCTTGGTGAGCTACTATGTGGTTATGCTTCTAGTGTTTCCCTACATCTATCTTTTAATGTCCACTTGCTTGTAGCAATGAGTCCTAGGTTTGGACATTGTGTTGTAATCTCTCCTCAATTATTTACTCCTTCTATTTTTGGGTTTTGTTGATATTGACAAGCTTCTTGTCATGACAAAGTAAGAGGCCTATCTCTTATGAATCCAATGTGAACTTAATGATGCCATGGTGAATTTCCTTGTAATAATAAGGTTGAAAGATAAACTTTGACTATTTTGCATTTACAAGAAGATGAAGAATAAATTTTGCAAATGTGTTAAGTTCCTACTTCGTTAGGCAATGGTGACACTTATATGTCCAGGTACCTATATCATTCCAAAGTGGGTGTGATGAGGAATTGTCATTACAACTCCACAAATGAATTTAACCAATCGTTGTGAATGAAAGGGTGGATGTGATGTTGTTGGTTGATCTTTATGTTTCATGTTGTTAGGAGATACATTAACTTTACAAATTCAAGCTCATTAAGCTTTGTGTACTAACAAAATGTCACAACAAGGGGAATGTGGATGTTGGAAAGGGGAGGAGAAGTTCTATCTTATTCAAGATGGATTATTTCACTATTACCAAGCAAACTTGTCTTCATGCATAATTTGTTGTGCAACTCCAATCTTTTTAGGAAAACACTTACTATACATTATGTGCTCTAATAAATACACCCAACCTTAATAGTATTTCAGCTCTAGCACTAATATATTTTAAGAATACTTAGCCTTTTTTAGTAAAGTATCATTGTACTTGTGAATGTACTAACTACGACACTGCAATCTTCACCTTAGGGTTTTGAGATTTATGTGGTGGGAGTTGTTATTAAGATTGTTCAAAAATTCCACAGTGTTCATTTTTTAATATTCAACGTTTCGGATCTCTAATCAGATCCATCATCAAGACAAAACATCAATGCGCACCAATTCAATGTGAACAACGACCAAGAAATGCTATGAAATCATTGTAACTTAGTTTCAAATATTATTGTGTTAACACAAAAGGTGGATGAATCTCTTTTATGAGATCAATACCCCATTAGTGAAATGGGGCTTCTGCCTAGATAGGCTTCAGGGGTAGCAAAAGGATTTTCTACCTCCCAGCAGATATTTGCCACTCATGGCAAGCCCTAACAAGCCTATGGACATCAGAAAAAGAAAAAAAAAAGGATAGGTTATTAGTATCCAAACCTTAATATTTTGTGAGATACTACCCTAGTTGCATAATGTCCTCCAAAAATGCCTTGATGCATGTCCTTGACCATTATTTTAGATGAACTTACAAAAACATGTAGTAAAAAAAAGTACTTGTACACCACAAAAATAACTCGCTCAAGAATGTGCATAAAAGCTAACTCTTGTCAACTAAAAAGATACAACATGTACAATAGAGTTGCAACAAAGACAAGATTTCCTCTTGGAAAACATTCTCCATTGCACCAAATCTTTACAACACTCTAGCTCACACCATAAATCTCCTTACAACATATAGCTCACTCAAATAATTTACAGCCTATGGTTCACTCAAATAATTTACAACCTATGGCTCACTCAACATAAGGCCCCCTTTAATAGGTAGATCATTTATATATAACAAAGCTAGGTTCCAACCTGGTGGGCCAGCTCTAGTGGTTGAGTGCTTTTAGTTTCATGCAGAAGGTCTTAGGGTTAATCCCTTGGGATGGCCAGCTCTATTGCATGCCTCACTCATTGTCGTTGTTGGGTCAAACACCATAATCAACACCAAGAAGGTTATACTAGGTACTATCCACGAAATGTAGGGAATACCCAGGGGTTTCCTTGCAAGGTTTTCCTTCGAAAAAAAAAATAACAAAGTTAAGTTATATAAACTTGGCTCTTAGATTCAAACTATTGATCATACTCATCAATCTCTACATTGATACATCATACATAACATACATATATGTAATCAATTTATAATCATTAAGTTTGACTCCATCAAATTATAATTATCTTAACAACCAATTAATCACGGGGTATGTATTTGAGGGTGATAAGGCTCGCACCTAGTTCTTCAAGTATCAATTTTGGCTCAGACTACAATTTTGAATGTACAAATCATAATTATGATGCCAACAAAAAAATCCAAGTCAACGACACTTGCTAGAATCCCCAAATTATAATGTGGAAATACTCATATGGTTGTGCACATCGTTCATGATTGCATGATACAACACACTTATGTACTAATTTTTCATCAATCCCCACACACTTGTGTTTCTATCACATAAATTTTTCATTAACCTTTCCAACACTCCCTCTTGTTAAAAAATCACTATTTAATTCCTAGATTTCCCTTAACTTCTCAATTTAGCTTTCTTGTAGTGCCCCTCCAGTGTTTAACAACCCTAATAAAGCTACTACTATTAAATTTATTCCATCTAATATGTATTATCTTTATTTTAGTTGTAACATGGATTATTTCATAGCTATAACAAATTTGCTTTTGTATAATTTTGTTGCTACCTGCAATCAACTAGAATATAGCATAACAATAACCTTCTTTTAATGGTTATCGACTATTAATGTTCATAAACAAATAACATTTTACTGGGAAATTAACGAAGAAAATTTAGTAGCATACCTCTTTTATGATTTAAACAAAAAACATAATAAACTAGCATACCCCCAAAGCAAGGGAAGGGAATATTGAAGAGAATATAGGGAAAATATGTTGTAAAAGGAAAGTAGAGTGGTGTTTTGGAGTCAGTGGATTGTTATGTTATGACTTACCTTCTTTATAGCGACCTTATATAGTATTTCATGAATGCTTTGAGGTCCATAAGTTCCATGGATGTAGCAATCTCTTTACGATTGCCTATTTCATCTTCAACCTAATCCAAAACACTATAAAAGTTTGTCAAAAACTCTATAAAGTTCTTCGTGTAACACTTATTTTCTTATTCTACCTCTAGTTGTCCATTTACCTCTAGTTGTTCGTGAAAGTAGAGAGAAATTATGGAAGTGCTTATTTTTAATTATTTCATAAATTTTAGATACATTATGAACAAATGCCAAGATGATGTGTGATGGTCCGCATAGAGTTAAGATCTGCCCATTTCTTTGTTCAAATAAGTCTTAAAAATAAAAAAAAATTAATAAGCAAGTGTTCATAGTGGTTCAAGTTCAATGAAGTTCTTCAAGCAAGCTTGAGCATTGACATTGATCTCAAACATTTACAATATTCAAATGTTTCTTTAACAACTTCTCCAATGGTATATGGCAAGACTCTCTCTCTCTCTCTCTCTCTCTCTCTCTNATACACACACACACACACACACACACATTGGGGGGAGAGGAATTACTTCTCTTACATGTCAAAAATTATTCATATCAGAGCTTTCGTTTACCCTCGTATCATTAAAATCATATGGATTTGCATGTCCATCCTTATTCTAATGGATTGGCTAACAATGAGCACCATGGAGACTATGGTTTCTACAAAACATATTTGATTAAAGATCATAAGTGTCAATGGTATGGATATTATATAATTTGTCCTCCTCCTTTGATTAAATTCTTGTAAGTTGCCCTAATTCATACTAAAAATTCAATGTAGGTTGAAAGAATCCCTCAAATATAAGATCATTGGAAGTCCCAAGGAAAAACACATAGTGTTACAATTCTTAACCCTTAAAATAATCATAAACAAGATATTTAGAAAAAGGTAGAAATGCCCTACTTCACATATCAAAATACCCTTAAGGTATGGCAACACTGTTTGTGAACCTGAACGATAAAAGGATCGACATGTGTTCACTTGCGTCTTTGAGGTGGCAACCTCCCATTGTAGTGAAATTTGATATTAAAAAGATTAAAATATGAAATATCAACCCTTGAGCTTGAGAATTAAACCCTTGTCTTTAGAAAATACCAAAACATTCACACCATAGACAACACAAGAGTATAGAGAAGAACCCTTAAGATAGGATAACACCATCAAATACTCATTATGGAAGGAAGCATCCTACAAGCCATACTAGCTACAAAACTGTACATCTAACATATCTCAATACAATAATACTCATGTGTATTTATACTTTCTCATGAGTATTCTTAGGGGTGTATGCCAACTACCCCTTAATATTATATTATTTCATTTTAACTACCTAATGGACCTATATAT
This sequence comes from Picea mariana, assembly GCA_032191745.1. Taxonomy (NCBI): domain Eukaryota; kingdom Viridiplantae; phylum Streptophyta; class Pinopsida; order Pinales; family Pinaceae; genus Picea; species Picea mariana. The sequence goes on from JASDQU011247136.1 coordinate 19,029, forward strand.
TACCCATCAACTACCAAGTGGACTCATTCCATGACTATGGCCACATTACATCCATTATCCCCTTGGGTACCTCCCTAGGTACCCAATATTATCCTCCCCAAGTACATTACACCCACTGAGCTAAGCTCCAATACAATATACTTCAACACGTGATTCATAAAGTGGAGTCCATCTCTATTTAGAGCTAGTTAGAAAACCTTAATCATAACCAGATGCTAACTACCTAGTGGGTCCTCTTTAATGAGACTACATTTATTTAATACTAACTTCCTAGTGGGCCTTACTTAATGCTAACAAACATAATAAACCTAGTCCACCTTACATTGAATGGCCACCGTACCTACACTATCTTGAACTCTAGTGGACCCTTGGACCCCATTACACCCCTAGGAAAGATACCACCACATAACATAACATAATAAATGGAAGTAACATAGAAACAATGAAATATTTTTTTAAGTTCATTGTCATCCAACTTGACTAAGAAAAACAATGCTTACTTTCCAATCTAAATTTTATGTCAATTTACAATTTATCAAAACAAAAAAATCATTCTTCATCATCAAGATTTCAAACTTTATTTTCGTGACCATAAGTGTGAATGTTAATCAAGATTTCAAACTTTATTTTCGTGACCATAAGTGTGAATGTTTATTGTTTGACATTATGTGTCACCATATATGAATCCAGATGTATTTATATTACAATTTTTTTCAATAAAACTATTTGCAAAAACTTTTGTTTTTAATATAAAAGATAAATTTATAAAAAAACAATTTACCATAAAAAAAATTAATATTGATATTTTATTTTCAAAATGAAGTTCTTCATATGTAACTAATGATAATGATAGGATGTTGTTATGTCCTTTTCTTAACCAAAATAACATTAACATATTTTACTAAAGTTGATAAGAAAGGAAAATTAATAATAAATATAATAATAATTTATAACTTACTTAATATTGCATGGTGAGCATCAAATGAGAAAGAGAAAATTAATTTGGCATCAAAGTGAGTATTGAGTAGGAAAATTACCAATAAAACAATCAGAAAATGTCATTAATAAATTCAAAGTGTTCAAGTCACCAAATTCAAAAGTGTTATTTTTCAAATGAGAAAGAGAAAATTAATTTGACATCAAAGTGAATTGATTAAGAAAATTGTCAACAAAACAATAAACAAAGAAAATGTCATTAATAAATTCAAAGTGTTCAAATCACCAAACTCAAAAATGTGATTTTTCAAGTTTAAGATATCCATTTTTTTTTTTAATTATCTCTTAATAAATCCAAAAATTCTACTCACCAAACTCAAAATGTTAAAGTTTAAGAAATCCATTTTTTTAATTGTCTCTCAATCATTTGTAAAACCATGAAGTTATTCCTGAGAATGTGAAAAGTAAAATGAGACAGAAAACCAYCCATAAAATACATTCAAAATAAAAATAAAAAATGGCAAAGGATACTCATAAAAATACTTTAAAAAAATACCACAAAACTACTATTTCATCCTTTTGTCCATGGTGTTTTATTACCACAAATAATGCAGAAAAGTGTAGGCATCACACCCATTTTCTAATGATAAGGCCACCATTTAAAAAACCACATTCACCACTATACGCTTTATATAAAAAGCACCTTTGTCAATAACAATAAAAGATATAAACCATATGTCACTAAGATAAAATACCTATAAGAAATATATAAAATACCTATACCATATGCCCTTCTTGCAAATTTGAATTTACTATTTCATTCATTTATTCCATGCTACTCATAACCATTCTCATTCATTCTATCCATCCACTCGAACCATTCCCCATACCCACTCACATATGAAGTTTTGGAGTTGCATGCTCAAGCTGGAGACTAGGATTTAAACATGTAAGTGATCAAATTAAGTTGAGGAAGAGAATATGATGGACTTGAGATATGGAGGGTTACAAATAGCATAGAGGTTGGTTCATATAGGAAATCATCCATTTCCTTGTAGATTGTTGCTCATTGAATACTTAAGAGCCGAGATGTAGCTTTGATGGGTTGTTCCTAAAGACAAATAGTAGATTGGACTCCTTCTGCACAAACTTAAGACCATTAGAAGGAAGAAGATTCTTAAGGCATTGTTGAACAAAGAAGGTAAACATCTTTCTTTTCTTGTGTGGGATAATGAAGGGAGTGCCATGGTTGAGTTGGCTAGTTGGTTACTTTGAGAGTCCTACGATGAACTATTTGGTTGAGTTTGAGAGCAATTGGGTAGCGTGAGTAACATGAGAATCCTTAGCTAGATTCTTTCACCCTGGTGGTATCATGGCCTAGCTTGGGGTGGAATCCATAATCGATTCTTATGGATAGGTGGAAAATTGCTCCTCAACAACTAGTTTGGTGGACTTGCATTCATTTATAGATAGCTATTCATATCTATCTTTGTTTGGAATGGTTTTTACTATTTGCAATATGATGTATGATGCCTTGAATTTAATGGCCAATGAATGAAATCAAAACATGCAATGTTATTCCACTAATATATTGTTTGTGCGTATCAATTCAAAATGGTATTGTTATTAGAGTTTCAAATTTAGCCTCACAGTTGGGTAAAAAAGGAAAGAATTTTGCATGGAGTGCCCCGATGGCCAAGGAATGCATTTGGGTATGTGACAGAGTGGTATCAAAACAAAGTTATAAAATTGGGCCAGTATAGACATGAAAATTAGTGTGGAATTGGTAGAAGGGAGTGCCATGGTTGGGTTAGCTAGAAGGTTGCATGGAGAGTTTTGTGGTGAACAACTTGGCTAAGCATGAGAGAAATTGTTTGGGGTGAGTGACCTAGGAATCCTTAACCAACTTCCTTCACCTTGGTGGCTACATAATTGATTCAGATTAGATCATTATATTATTTGTCATCTATATCGATGCTTTCAAAGTGAAAAAAATTGGAGGAATCAACTTGCAGGGTCATTTTAATGACAGGTCCCAGTTTGGAAAATTGGGGTTTGAAACCTTCCAGAGCCATTTTGAGGCATCAAACGACATTTTTKAGGATYAAAACTTCCTCAACTCGATCTTAGATCCATAAACGTTATTCCACACATCGAGACCTTTCCAACAGTGCAAAAATCGCATYATTTGAAGCTCATATGCAAAAGTTATGCCTCTCGCAAGTTGACCACCATGGTACAAGTGGATGCCACGTTATGCCCCGTTAATTATGCATATGGGGCTAGCCACGTATGGACTTTCAAGAACATTCTAGAAGGTCCAAAACCTTATCACAATSAAGTCAAAACCCTACCCCTAGATGGTTATCAAGTGATGTTAAATATCGGGTCGCTAGGAGGAGAAGGGGTTCCATTCYCTAGCATTGTATTTATTCCATAGTTGAGCAGAGAACCCAAGAGTGGTATTTTTGAGAGCATAACATAGGAGGAGAGATTTTGTAGCACCCATACAAGCCACAGTGTCAAGAGAAACTCCACAGAGAGTGTCTATTTCTTTGTACTTGCATTTGAARAAAATAGAGCAAAGCAGCCTCACCTTTTATCTGGGTTTTCTCTTGTATTGGGTTTCCCATGTTATATCTTGTGTTTATTTGTGGATGGTGTGTGAGTATTTAAYTATGTTCTCTATTTTTCACATTTCAATTATTTCATGCATTTTAAGCAAAAAACCAGTAATTAAAGAATATGAGATCTAAAGGAAATTAACCTTCACAGTAAAGATTTCAGTATTTTATAAGATCTATTGTGGTGAATTGTCTAGTGGAATATCCATGGCAGTTTATAGATCAATAACCCAAATTAGGAATGGCATTTATAGTGGATGCCCATGGTTGGGTGGAAAATTTCTCACATTTAGCTAGTTTCCTTGGACCATTATATTCAAAAGATAATTGTTCCATCTTCATTATGAATTCTTATTGTAATATAGTTGTTAAGCTTGTATGTTGCTTATGTATGGATCTAGGAAAGGAATTCATGGTTGTATGATGTTTTCACACACAGTTGCTACATGCTTTTGCAAATTTGAACTAACTTAGAGTTATTTGAGTTCGATTTATGCTACGCATTCTGATATTATGCTATGCATTTAAACTTGAGTGGTGATGGCCATGTTCAGTTTGAAGAACCCTTGCATGTTGGCCTAATAGAAGGCCAAATTCCAATGTAACATTGAGTGTAAGATTGCATATCTTTTTATTTTCTAAGTTCGGGCCCTTCTTGTTTGAGTTCAAAGTGTTTGTCGAACAGGCCTAAAATCCCTTTTTCTTGATCCAGGTGGATATTGGTGGCCACACACCTACTTGGTGGCCACCCACCTATTCCAACTGGCTCCTCTTGACAATTTTTAGTTCAACGTGTTCTTATGCACTTCTTTGTAATTGCGGGTTCTACACTTCTAGGGTTGTCTGAAGCCCTACACATCTTCCAAGCAGAGACTGGTGGCATCCCACCTAATGCAACTGGATTATTTTGGATGTTTTCATGTCAACACATCTTTTTGTACTTACAGGGCTATTTTGGGGCCCCAAACAATGTTTTTTTGGCTTCCCACAGTCAAACTGTAGACAAAGTCAAAGTTTGACTGTGTAATGTGTATTTCTCGAAAATACCTTTCCAATGGGCTATCACGTGCCTAAAATGGAGGTCGTATGCAAAAGTTACGACCTCAGGAAGTTGAGGTACCAAATTACCTAAAGGGGCCCACATGACCTTTGACATTTCACCTCCTAGGGTTAGGTTTTTGGATGTCTAGGGTTTTGGAATTCATGAGTAATATTAAAAATACCTCTAGAGCCTCATTGTAATGATTCTACTTAGATGAATGCGCGTAGAAGCCACATCTCTTCTCAGAGATAACTACCACCATTCGAACAAGTTGTTTCAGTTCTACAGTTTTACAGTTTCATCCTATTTCATTTATTCAATCGAAGATATTGTTCACTAGATATATGTGTTGTTCTCCATATCTCTACGTTTATTGTATTCAGTCTGTTAATTAGTTTGTTCCGCTCCTAAATCTGGATCAGTGGTATCAGAGCGGTCTGCTCTTCATTTATTTTTATTCGTGCATGTCCTCGACAAGATCTAGGTACAAGAAGTTGGGACTCTAACCAATCGAGCCTTTGCAACATCGATTGCGCTGAGCCCAACAACAACCCATGGGGGGGAGGAGAAGAAAGATGATGGAGAAGGAGATCGTTTTAAAATGTTCCTTGAGGAAGCCCTTGCGCAACAAAGGAACGAAATGATGGACAACTTTGCACAGATCCTTCAACGGCTGCCCACAGGAGAAGCATATTTATCAAGTGGCCATGTAACCCCCTTCAAGGTACATGTAAATTTTGATATTCCATTATTTGAAGGACTGATAGATGTGGATGTTGTAGATAAATGGTTGAATCTGCTCAAAGGGTATTTTTCGGTCCACAAATTTTCCTATAGGGAAAAGATTACTTTTGCACTCCTCAAGGTTGTTCCCCATGTTAAAGACTGGTGGGATACTTACTCTGAGAAAAGGGCCATAGAGGAATCTGCAATATTTGTGGTTGCCCCTACATGGGATTCCTTCCGGGATTCCATTAAAGAACAATATTTCCCTATGGAAGCTATGAGGACCAATACACCAGATGGACCACCCTACGTCAGGAGAGGGACCAAATAGTACCAGATTTCACCAATATTTTCCATACCTTGCACACCAAATTGGGTATTAAAGACTCTGAGCGACATCTGGTGCTCAAATACCACGATTGTTTGCATAGATACATTCAAACAGAAATGGAGTTTATGGACATCGCCTCATTGGGTGCGGCTTATAGATATGTTTTCAAGATCGAGCAGAAGTTTAAGCAGAAGAGGCAAGAGTTTGGATCTGCAAACTCCTCATAGCCGAAGCAGGGCAAAGGCRACCCCAAGCCACACAACAAGGGACAGAACAAAGATGGCCACTCTCAGRACAACCAATCCAAGCCGSAACACAAGAAGGGTAATGAAAAGATGAAGAAGGACATGGGAAAATGGTGTGAATACCATAAAATCCCTTGGCACAACACCAAAGAATGTTGCTCCAAGCAGTCACTCGTGGCTAAGTTGAAGGCTTYCGAGTCAGAGGTTGATTCTGACTCCGAATCAGATCCAGAAGGAGGGAAGCGGATTATCGATGTTGAACCTAGTGCCACTGTTATTACCACCAAAGTCCAACCAAGAAAACCAGAAGAACCAGAGGAAGGGGAACACCTCTTCCACTCACAGATGTGGGTAAAGGGGGCTCCACTTCATTTCATTGTCGATAGCGATGGTCAGAAGAACATGATCTCAACAGAGGTCATCAAGCGGCTGGACCTACCGACAACCCTGCACCCGCAAGCCTACACCATCAGCTGGCTTCGCCGAGGAAGAGATCTTTGTGTCAGGCAACAATGTCATTTGCCGTACGACATCAAGCCTTTCAAAGATGAGGTATTGTGTGATATTGCTCCCCTTGAAGTTTGTGATGTTCTTTTCGGACAACCATAATTGTGGAAGCGTCGTGTTGTGTATGAGTCTAAACCCCACAGTGTCATTGTTACTTTGGGTAGATAATTGTACAGGATACCAGAGGTAGTGTCGCCTACCATTATTTCCTTAATCTCTGCTAAGCAATGCAATAAGGTCATTTTAGAGACCAAGAAGTTCGTCTTCTTTGTGATCTGTGCTCATAGTAAGCAGAAGGTCACCACCAC
>JASDQU011247138.1:0-25718 GCA_032191745.1 Picea mariana
GATGGCATGGACAACATGACTGTAAAATGAAAATATACAGAAGCAACTAATTTGAATAGTTGCAGAGGACATGTATCTCTCCCAGGAAAATTTTAAATCTCTCTCACATATACTACCACAGCAAAAGTAAAGTTCAATATACATCATTTTTTTGGTGTATCCAAATCATTCAATTCGTCATTTTGATCATTGTGATGAGGTTCTGATGATTCCCCCGTACATGAACTTGGACCATTCTATATACCTGCAAAACGCAGACTTCAGTAAAAATAAACTGATGCAGAATCCTTGCTCTCTAACATAGTGAGTGATAACATAGTTGCAGGCAAGATGACTTAAGGTGGGGAGACAATGACCGCAACTGCAAGATAAGATGACTTAAGGTTCATAATAATCTGATTTATATCATATAAAATTTTGATGGTGTGTTTTTTAGCGCTAACACTCACAACATTAGCAATAGACATCAATCACATAACTTATCTCTTTTTGGCTATCACTCTCCTTTGAATGTGCATGCATACCCCAACCATATACTTATGGATTCTTTGAATCTACTCTCAAGGAAATGCATGACTTGTCAAGGCAAGGCAAGACATGCCAAGGCAAGGCATGGATTTTCAAGGCAAGGCATGGCATGTCAAGGCAAGGCATGTCAATGCAAGGCATGTCATTTCAAGGCAAGGTATGTCAATGCAAGGCAAGGTCTGTCAATCAGGTTAGGAAATTGAGGCTTTAGGTGTGGTTGTTGGAGGATCCACTAAACTTTACAAGGTTTTAAAATTTAGTGAAAGATTCGCCAATATTTTACAATATTTTATAATTCTGTGAAAGATTCGCCAATATTTTAAAAGATTATATAATTGACTAAAAGATTCGCCAAAAAATTATATATACATTTTATATTATTGATAAAATAGCCTTCAATTTTTCCTATGTATCATGGGGATTCGCCCATTTATTATACATATAAATTTAGGGGGGGTTCTTAAAATCACCCCTGGGGGTATGGTTCTAGGGGGGAAAGGGGTGGGGATGTGTTTAATTTAATTTTTTTTAACATTTTTAATAATGTATTTTTTACTTTTAGAATTTTTTCTAGGGTGGCAAGTGTGGGTGGGAGTCTCCTTGATCTCGGAGGGAATATTTTCACTTATTATGCATGGGGTCTAGGGATATATTGAAATGATATTGTTGGATCCTATGCTTTACTTAACGGTTTTAGCATAGCTAAGGATCGAAACATCGCCAAAATTGTTGTATTTGGAGACTCCATGATGGTGGTCTGAGAAATCATCAAAAGAAATCAATATAGCAACAACCTCTTCAATGGAATAATCTCTCATATTATATGTTTGAGCACAATTTTGTCGAGTTTAAAATACACCACATAAAAAGAGATTTGAATCCTCATGCTAATCAACTGGCCAAAGAGGGTGCTAGGATGATAAAAGGGGAAATTATAGTGAATGGAGTAAGGGGGGTTCATTACATTCCATAATTCCTTTATTCCCATTTTATTTTTTGTGCATCCAAATAGGTGGTATGTCAGTCGGTTTCAAGTTATGTGTTCCCCCTCTTGCACACTCAGTGGCTAAAATCATCTGTGCAAGCATTCAATTGTGTGTGTGGTGAACTAATTTTTTAGGTGGAGAGAAGGATCGAGAGTTGAATACATTGCAATTGAGGAAGGTTTATCTCAATGGATACTTTGTTGCAGAGGAGGGTTTATCTCAGTGGAGTTTTGAGATTTTGCACAGGGATTCCCTAGACATTGTTTCAAGTGAAAATGTTTTTTTGGATCTGCTTGCTCCAGTAGGGGGTTTCTTCGGTGTCCTGTCTCTTCGGATAGTTGAACTGGTTGATCCTTCTCAATACTTCGCAAAATCTCATCTCTTGGATCTTGGCTCTAGTAAGATTTATGGTTTATTTCAACTAAATTTCCCTCGTCGTGGGCATTCTCTAGTAGCTATTTGGGGTTGTAAATTGGAAATTTGGGGTATTGGCAATATCAAAAATTTTGGTTGCAGACTATAGATATGGACCCATATTGGAGTGACTTTAAAAGGGTCCTCCAGCATCACGAAGAAATCATTGAGGTGAATAGTTTATCCCTACATTAGCTCTCAAGTAAATTTGGGGATTCGAGCAAGCACTAGCCAATTTGTCCATTTCTAAAAATCAGGATTCCAAGCTCACCTTGCTCACCCTTTCCTAGAGGATGGATGGCATGGAAATGGATGTTCGGTAGTTGAAGTCTCAAATCAATCTTTAGCCTTCAACCTTTGTTTCCTTCTTTCAAGGCAGTATTCTTCTTTGAGAGGATGGCATTCACAGTGGTTTAGGCATTAGTAATCGAGGTACCACTCTCATGGAAACAAGGGAAGGAAAACTACCTCTTCCTAGAGATACAAAAGTCTAGGATTTTGCTTCTTCTAACTAGTGTGTTTTACAAATTTATGTGGTGTTTAGGGAAGTTTTATAAAGATGCAATCATCTTTGAAGAGAAAAGTAGTAGTCTCGGTAGGCTTGTATTTTTTGTTGTTTTAGTATTAGAACTATTATACGGCTCAGAGCCCCTTTTTGTAATTTTTTTTATCATCATTTTCTATGGCACAACTCCTCTTAATATATATATTGTTAAATTTTCATTATTAAAAAAAAAAAAAAAAAAATAATAGAATTTTTTATTAATTTCATTTTATTTTTTAAAAAGTTTGGTATAGCTTTTTTGAATTATATTTTTATTTTGTTTGAGATGTGGTTATTTCATTTTTTTTAATCTTTTTCCAAATAAGGGTGAGTTGATTTTTGGTCTTAATTTTTATCTTTAAAAAATGAAATCAAAATCTACGTTTTTCTTATTTTTATTTTAAAAATATCGTTTTTTCTCTTATTCTCATTTTTTTTTTTTTAATTTATGATTTTTTAGGTTGTGGTTTCAAAAATTTTGTAATTTTGAGACTAAAAAAAGAGAGGGGTGTTGTTGGGGGACCTATATTTTATTCATGATTGATTTTACGATTTTCACTTCAACGTACTAGTTGTTGAGGCGACGATCTCAAAAAAGTTACAATTTATCCTCAAAAGTAGAGGGTGGGTGCTACTAGTAGCACCACTTTTTGATTCAGGGGCTAATTTAAATATTGTGGTTCTAATGACACTAGTTGTTAAGGTCATGGTGTCAAACAAGTTGTAATTTTATCCCCGTAAAAAACTAGTGCTACTAGTAGCACCACTTTTCAATTTATGGGTTGATTTTTAGGTTTTAGCTAGCAATATTACAAGGTTTTTAAGGAAATGGTCACAAAAGGAAATAATTCTAATCTTGAAAAAAACAATGTGCTATTAGTAGCACCACTTTTCGATTTAAGGGTTGATTTTGGTGTTTTTGCCCCAAAAATATGAGTTTTTTGTAGAGTTCTTATTTTGAGGTCATAGTTCTCATCAAATCAGTAATTATGTTTAGAGAAGAAAAACAAGGGAATAACAAACTACTTGAAGGTAATGGATACTAGATACAAGCACTAGTATGTTATTATTTGCTTAGCTCAACATAGTGCAAAAGTAGAAATCAAACATATGCATTGATTCAAAATATTGGGACATGGTTGGAGAGTGGTAATCTTAACAATAAGAATTATCGTAGCGATCTATTGAAAGTATAGTTGTAGTTTTTTATTGTTATGATGAATGTGTGCAGGCTAGAGTTAGTTTCCAAAATCCATAATGAGATGTCATGACATCCACAACTGCAACCTATTCTTAATAACAAGAATGGATAAATGTGTGCAAGTTATAGTTACATTGAATGATCATAATCTATTGGTTGGAAACAAAGCCACACTAGATATTTGAGAAGTGATTGAATATAATTTTCTTCAAAGAGACAATTACATATATGATAGAGATTTTATAATTTGGGTAGTGATTGAGGAAAGAACTAATAAGTGTGAGCATTTGTCTATACTAAGAAATCATCCACCTACATGAAAAAAATCAATAGAAACAAGTGTTGCATGGCAGCATAGTCCCTGCCGGGTTGAATTGGGGATAAATGCAGATGGATGGGGGAAAAGTAGCGGGGGCGGATGGAAATTGCAGCGCAGATGTGGCAAGAGGCATGAAGGACAGGTGGTAACCATGCAAGAAATGACACGTGCCCTCTAGAGTCTAACTTATTTTGTGAAACTATATAATCCATCTTGTTATGTTCGAAAATTTTATTATTTCAAGTAGTCCTACTTTGCATGTTTTATCTGTTCAATGTTTTATCTGTTCAGTGTATATCTTGAAATTGTTAGAGTTAACTAAAATTATGTTCTTTCTAGTAGTCCTACTTTGCATGTTTTATATGTTCAGTGTATATTTTGAAATGGTTAGAGTTAACTAAAATTTCCATAGAGTTGTTTGTATGTGTGTCAGTAGAAAAAAAAACTATATGCATAGGAGCAGAAAAAGATATGCATGAGAAAAAGATAATTCAAATTAAATAAACACAATTTTTTGACATTCAGCATAGTTGAAGATAAAAATTTAGGAGCATATAAATATAAAAGGAGATAAAAAATAGTGTTATTTGGAATATATCAAAAATAAAAGTGTGTTACATATTCCTGGAAATTTAAATGTGTTTGTCATATAGACTGGCATTGGGGCTTCCGCGGACCCAACAGAAAAAGATATGCATGAGAAAAAGACAATTCAAATAAAATAAACACAATGTCTTAACATTCATCATAGTTGAAAATAAAAATTTAAGAGCACATAAATATAAAAGGAGACAAAAAATAGTTTTATTTGGAATATATCAAAAAATAATAGTTTGTTACATATTCTTGGAAATTTAAATGCATTTGTCATATAGACTGGGATTGGGGCTCTTGCGGACCATAAGAGAAATATGTACAAGAAATAGAACTGTGGAAAGAAGAAGTGGGCGATGATAGAGTGTAATACCTGAAAAGAAGAAATGCGAAGGTATCAGTCTTTGGCTAGAGATTTCTATTCAGAAAAGGTGGAATAACTGGATTGATAAACAAAGGAGGATGTCATCAATATAAACTTACAATGATGGTACATATAAGTATTTTTGCTATTTTCTTGTTGATGTCTTTTTTTGTTTCCTTTCATCGGTGACGTGCTTCAAGTCCATTTTGACGAATTCTTCAATGTAGCTTCTCAAGGGGGCGACGTTGATGTCATTCCAAATTTTTATGCTAAAAATTTCCTTTTCTAATTCACTTAGATCAATAGACAGATTACGCAGAGCCTTATCAATGTCTCGATTCTATACTGAATATCCGACTAGCCAGTTGTCCATGTGATCTTCACCATATTCAAGAATCCTATAAAAATTTTCTAAAGACAACGCCTTAAAATTATCAACTTATTTATTGAAAGCTTGCTTGGTTAACGCCAATGAGTTGACGATTAAGTTGGGGTCCTGGAACTTGTTGGTCCTTCCGGATAAGTCTATTTTGGTCAACTTTGTGAATAATGTTTATTTCTTTGATATTGCTTGCTCACATGATTGGACAATGAGATACAGGTTCTTCACCTTCTCTTTCCATCATGCTTCTAATTGAGTGATCCGGATTTTGGAGGAGAGATCATATTGTCTTCTTGTCATGACTGTCATGTTGTTGACATGAAAGGAAAAAGGGATGACCATGTCCAAATAGAAAGTTTCTTCATTTTTTAAATCCGTCTGTGGAAGTTCAAGCAAGTTATGTGCCCTCCTTCCCAAGGAATCCATAGTTTGTGATGTTTCCCAGGCCTCAGCAATCAGTTCCATTCTTTTCTTGATATTTTTCTCCACATATCCTCTAAATGATGTGAGGAAGATGGAGGATCCTTTTAACTTTGTTGCATGGGTGGAAGGCTTGGCTATTTTCAAAGGAATGGAAAGAAATGGCATAGGAATCAAGGCTTCCTCTAATTCCTTGATCTGGTATTTGAGTATGGCATTCTTAGCCATGTAAACTACTCTATGAGCCTCGTTCAGGATCAACATCCTCAACTCGTCATTCGGTGGTGCGTAGATATGATTTTTAAACCTCAATAAACCATCGCTATCAAATGAAAATCCTTCAAATCGTGGTACCATAATTGTGTTTTGTCTGATAAAACACTCGACCTATTTGTACCACTCATCGTCACACTGTAAATTTAGAATCTTTTAACGTAGATTCGTCTGAAGAGGCAGCACTGAAAATATGCGTGGTCTCCGACTCAATGCATCCGCCACTCGGTTCACTGTTCCCTTTATGTAAGTAATCTGAAAGTCGTACTCACTAAGAAATTCTGACCAATGTCGTTTTCGCACGTTCAGGTCGCTTTGCGTAAAGATGTGTTGTAGTCCACAGTGGTCAGTCTTTAGTTCAAATTTTTGTCTGACAAGGTAGTGTCTCCAAACCTTCAAGGCATAGACGATGGCTAACAACTCCAAATCGTGCATCACGTAGTTCTCCTCATTCCTTCTCAGTTTCCTCAAAATGTAAGCAGCCACTCATCCATGTTGCATCAAGACCCCGCCTAAGCCTTCCTTGGATGTGTCAGTGCATACCAAGAAGTCTGCATCCATGTCAGGGACCTTTAGTATTGGTGTCGTTGTCAACCATTATTTAAGCCTGCGAAATGATTCTGTGCATTTCTCGGTCCAAACAAACTTCTTGTTCTTCTTCTGCAACTCTGTGATTGGATTTGCTATCTTTGAAAACCCCTCGATGAATCATCGATAGTATCCTACTAAAACCATGAAGCTACGCACCTCTGGGACATTCGTCGACGTAGGCCATTCCATAATAGCCTCGACCTTGGCTGGATCCATGGCAATGCCTTCGTCGGAGATGACATGCCCCAAGTAGTGAAACTTTGATCAATAAAAAGAGCATTTGGATAACTTCCCATATAGTTTGTTCTCTCACAGACACTGTAGTACCAAGCGCAAGTGCTTGTCATGCTCCTCCGTCGTCCGAGAGTAGAACAAAATATCATCAATGAATACTTGGACGAACTTGTCCAAGTACTCACGGAACACCCCATTCATCAAACTCATAAATGCCCCTGGGGCGTTTGTCAGTCCAAATGGTAAAATAGTAAATTCGTAATGTCCAAACCTCGTCTTAAAGGTGGTTTTAGGGACATCATCCTCCTTGATCCATAACTGGTGATACCCTGATCACAAATCGATCTTGGAGAACACCATTGCACCCTTCATTTGATTGAACAAATCATCAATTCTCGGCAATGGATACTGATTCTTGATCGTGGCCTTGTTCAGTTGACGATAGTCAATGCAAAGCCTCCACAATCCGTCCTTCTTTCGTATGAAAATAACAGGTGCACTCCACGGTGACACACTAGGATGTATCAGTCCCAGGTCCAACAACTCCTTCAGTTGCATTTTCAACTCTTGTAACTCTGGGGTCGACATCTGATAAGGCGTTCTTGCTATCGGTTTAGTCCTCGGTTTTAGGTCTATGGTAAACTCCAATTCCCTCTCCGGTGGCATCCTAGGTAACTCCTATGGAAATACATCCGCAAACTCTTTCGCCACCAGAAGGTGTTCTAGACCTTCCACTACTCCCTTCTCGTTTAACGCAAGGATCGCATAAATCTTGCACCCCTTGCACATACTTATTCGTAGCCATAAGGAAGAGATGAACCTCAAGGAAACTCCCGGGATCTATCCTACAATCACACGTCTCTGTCCCTCGTCATCAACCAAGCTCAACCGTTTTGTCTTACAGTTGAGTATCGCCTCATGCGATTCCAACCAGTCCATACCAATCACAACGTCATAAGATCCTAAGATTGTGATGTACAAGTTGGCCCTGGTGACAAACTCTCCCAGGTTAAGGATACATCCCGTAACCTTTCTTCTAACCTTTTTGGCTCCCGAAGCCATCTCCACGAAGCTAAACTCATCATGTTTGACTTCCTTTACCTTCATCCTTTTTATCGCTGCACTAGAAATGAAACTCTCGGTAGCATCGGGATCTATCAAAATACTAAGGGTCTGGTCAGCGACGTTACCTATCGTCTTGAGCACAGTCGACTCATGCTCTGCTGGGAATTATTCATTGCTACATGAATCCAATGGGCCTTGCCCATATCTCCCACGGTAGTGGGTCCAGCTGATACAGATGCTCTGGTCCTCTCCACAAGGTAGTCGCACTGGTAGTGTGGCTCCCCACACGTCAAACACCCCTTCTTTAGCCCAGTAGTCCTGGTACCTAAAGAAGAAGATGACGGCCCACTGGCCTGGAATCCTGGTCTGTTCTGCTGAACAAGCCTAAACTGTTGCTACTGCGGGCGATGTTGTTGCTGATGCTGTGGTCCCCGATAAGGTGTCCGTTGCTGAGGCATCGATTGCTGAGGTGTAGTGAAAGTGGATCCCCTCTGGAAGCCATGATATCCCGGCGTAATCCTGGCTGGTGTCTGATGCTACTGTTTTCCAGATGAGACCTGCCCTGCTGGTCTTTCCGGAGTCCTAGTCTGACCCCCGCTGATAAGCTCCTCCTCTGCTATGAGGGCCTTTTGGAAGGCATCATGCAAGGTTTGAGGCATCAAAATCCTAACCTTTGCACGTAGGTTGTCGTTAAGGCTGAACACGAACCTGTTGACCTTAAGTTTATCACTGTTAAGGTGCGAAGCATACCGGAGTAGCTCCATAAAACGAGCCTCGTACTCAGGCACCATACAGCTGCCCTGTTTTAAGGCGTTGAACTCATTGAGTTGACACTCAATGAATTCCTCTGAAACGTACCTCTCTCTAAACTGTTCCTCAAACAGTTCCCATGACACGTCTTCGATAGCCATGTTTAGTTGCGATAGGAGCGTCTTCCACCATAGAAGAGCGCTCCCCTTCAATTCAAAGAACACCATGCGAACCTTCATATTACAGGTATAATCGCGAAGTGCGAAGCACATCACCATGTTCTCCAACCATGCCTCAGAGGTTGCGCCATCCGGGGTGTTGGAGCTGCCTTTTTCATTTGGTTCAAATCTATTTTAAAGGTCAGATGTCGGTTCTTAAGTTCTTTTTCGCTTCGTGACATTCACCTACTGAAAATCTTAGTAGTCTCGAAATGCAAAATAGCGGGAGACATGATGTTTCATAAGTTACCACTTTTATCGTGAAACGAAGGTTGTTGCTCTTCGTACCTCATAATATCGCTCTTCGGGGGTTACAAGTCACAAGATTTACAAACCCAAATGTGCGAGGTCGCGAAAATTTTCAAAAGCTTACCTTAGGTGAAAGCTAAGAGTGGGACCATGTAAACCCCAGTCAAATGCTATCGGGATTTTGCGTCTTGGCATTCACTCTCTCCTAAAACACTACCACTAAAACCCCAAAAGACGAAGCCGCGAGATCCTCACATAAGTAACCCGGGTTAATGTCCAGAGTGTTTAGTTTTGACCATGGTTAAAGCCTCTCAGGATTTCGCGACTTGGCATACGTTCCGCCCAGAAACTATACCCTCGAAGCCCCGAGCCGCGAAGTTGCGATATATATTAAAACATGATTAATAAAACACTCAATCTGATTACGTCCTCACTTAACTAAATCTAATCATCGCAATCTCTGGTTTTAGAGGCTCGAAAGGTCAGAGTTAAAAGTCCTGATACGGCAAACGTCGAAATGGTGATTTAAATCCTGATTAAGGAAGCCAAGCCATCCTAATCAATGTTTAATGAAAATGATAATAATGCACAATTTACGAGGTAATTTCAAATGTTCCTTGCACTAGCTTGTGCCACGAACCGTCAAATTTTATGGCATTAATTGGAAATAAGGCGAAACGAAAAAGTAAGGATATGGTTTTTATTGCCAAAATATCTATCTAATTATGATTGGACTGTTCTGTGCGTAAGGACATCGATATGTTAATGGTCGAAGATATAGATCTTTTTCTTCCTATTTTATTCATAAAATTTCATTTCTATCCCGCACAGAGAAGTTTTTCTCAGTAAGCTAACTTGTATATGTATATGCATTTTTATCGCAGAAGAGCAAAGTTACAATCCCTTGTCATGGCCCCGCGAAAAGTATCCAAGGCAAACGCAGAGGTTTCAGGACAAGGTTCTGATGATATTTCGGATACTTCACCTCGAAGCGTTGATTGCGTATGAACCTAGTCATATGTCTTGGAGGTGTTTCAATCACAGTTGGTGAACTACTCGGACGATTCCAGTGACAATGAGGCAGACAACATGACTACCAAATATAAGATCGTCGTCCAGGCAGAGATGCACCAAGCAGTGGCCCAACCACGTCTTCTACCTTACTATGACATGATCCGATGGGCACTAGATCATGTAAACATCCCTACCAGAACCATCATCAGCGAGCAGGGGGTCACTATTGGGACCTTCAGACCAGAAAGCTTACAGGTTATGTACAAATTACCACCCACGTCAGACTTCTCGTACAATGCAGAGTTTCTAGATGGTTTAAAAAAAAGGAATGCGAGCAATACGCGAAGAGTTTCTCTGATTTGATTAAGGATTGGGTCTCACACCCAGCGAAGTTCAGGGCAGACAGCAATGGAATTTATTCCATATCTTCTTTGGAACCACAGTTCAAATACGTAGCGATGATGACCTGTAGATTATACGGGAGGGAAGACACCATGCATTTTTTCCTCCAATGGGTGCCCTTGATATACTCAGTAGCAAAAATCTCTTCTTTCGACTGGGCTAAAATGTTATCAGATAGCCTGATCAGTCGGGTTACAGAGTATCGGATGCAAAAAGAGAGTGGGAAAGCTGCTTCATTTTTTATGTCTTCATATCTCATGGACGCGGTATGTTCCATGACACCTTTTCCCTTGATGAATTGGAGCTAGGCTCCATCGGATGTTAAGCCAGTCCATGTATACCATTCTAAGCTTTGGGAGGACAAGGCTTCAAATTTCGTATACGAAATATTCTACTGTGTGATGGTATCGATGCATGTTGCCATCTTTGGTAATCCGCCACCCAGGATATTGGATAGCATCAGGGAAAATTTAAGCAGAGTGTTCGATTGGTATGTGGAGAAAGAATTCTCATACATCAAGGTGTTTGGTGCTTCTGTATAAATCGTCACCAAACGCCCGACAGGCTAGCTTGCCAAGAGATCGTCAAGCAAATTGTAATTGGCGGTATAAGTAAAGCGCTGAAAGGGTATTCAAAAAAGGTATGGCCACCTTTTCCTATTCATTTAGACACCTATTCATTATTAGACTTCTGGCATGCAAAGGTCGAGGCAGCAGCCCTAGAAGATATAAATTTGGTTCAAATAAAATTCAAGAAACACGATCCACACAGGGTCGTGAGTAATCATTTGGCCAGCTATGGCCTCAAAAGATTTGAGCACGAAAATTCGTCTTACGATGATATTTTTTGAGGCGCGAAATCTTATGACGAGGTTTTGGCTTGAATGGAAGCCCTGTCGCCCGAAGAGAGGGCCGATGTTGTCATATTTGAAGAGCATAGGCGGAGTTGCCTCCCTCCAGTATTACGGGGTTAGAATCCGACGACCGTAGTGGTGCAGAAAATAAAGGCCGAAGGATCCAAAGGTTCAGCACTTGGCCAAGAAGGACAACAGGATAAAGAAGAACAAGTTGGGGGCCCGAAACTAGAAGCCGAGTCTTCTGGTCCTTCAAGAGAGTTGAATTCAATCATTACTCCCGGGAAATCTTCTAAACAGGTCGGCAATCCCATCGCCTCCATTACCCCCCTACAGTCTGCAAAGGAAATCCCAGATGCAGGTTGGATTTTGGGTGAAAAATTGACATCTATAGCAGTTGAAGAGCTACCCCCGAATGAATTCTTCTTTGATAAGAAGAGGAAAGTGGTTGTGAGATAAGAACTCTACCAAGAGGCAGGTACTGTCTCTAAGAAATATAAAGTTTTAACTGATGGGAAAGACATGAAGAAAGTACAGTTCGCGACACAAATAGCAGGAACATTAGGTGCTTTCGCCACGATGAATCAATATTCAGTTGGGACCCTAAAGGATCAGCTAAAATGAAAGAATCGTTTGATCAAGAAACTAGAGGCTAAACTATCTATAGCAGAGGTAGCTGCTAAAGAGTAGGCAAGTGCGACTTTAGAGCAAGTAAGAATAAAGGATCAAAAATAAATCGAGTGTCTTAAAGTCGATCTCAAACAGACACAGTTGAAGGTTCAGACAAGTCAGACTCAGATAATCCAACAGGGAGAATTAATAGACCAGCTTCGGGCCAAATTAGAATTCACCAAAAGCCAAGTAATCGATATTGGGATCTTTCAATCCCAAGCAATAGAGATCAGAAAAAGGTTATCGGCGGTGCAGCAGGGTTTGCTTGCAAAAGTGGAAACAATTCAATGCATCTTCCAACTCACTGATCAAGTGTTGGAAAACCTCTCTCTTAAAGAAAGGGATGCCAGAGAAGCTCGGGTGGCGTTCCAGGAAGCTATTATAGCCACAACGAGAAGGGAAGCAAGCAGTAGTTCTAGTTTTCCCATCGCAGAACAGACCAGGGGTAATATCTTTTTGAAAGAATGGGAGTGAAATATATCCGAAGGTAAACAACAAGCTGTGAAGCTGAGGAAATCTTGTGAAGAAATTTTCGATTTGTTAAGTGAGATTTGTTTGGGTTCCGATGGTGAAAGTGGCATGGAGATACTGGGTCAGATCAATACAGCTAAATATATGATAAATATCAATAAAAATGAGGAAAGAGAATTAGCCAAAATATCACAAATAAATCAAACAGACATAGTACTAATAGACAAATGGCTAATTAAACCGAGTATGTTGTTATGCTCTATCAATGCCAAAGATCAGCAGGTGGAGGGAAAGCTGCCGCTATTGATGAAAGACTACTATATTTTTGAGGCAAATAATCAAGCAGAGCCATCTAATTTGATATCACAGCTGGTGGAGAAGTACATTATTTGCATGGGGCATGCGAAGAGGCAGGTTTCGGGTACCAAATGAGAACAGAGATAAAGAAACGAAACGTTTCGATTCCTTGATTGTAACCGAAAAACTCTGGAACTATTGAGATTCCAGCGCAAAAGAATTTTGTATAAATATACATTTTGAAGAAAGAAAAAAGGCTGGACCTTTTTGATCAATTGTAATAGAGACTCTCTCTTTTGAGACTTAATACAAAGCAATCCAGAGATTCCTAATTCCATCACTACTATGTTATGAGTTTGTTCTTTCTGTTATTTCATTTTCATTCTTATTTCACTTATATATATCTGATGAATGTTGCATTGTAATTTAGTAACACTTCTACTGCAGTGATTAATATTTAGCTATCTATTGTTTACAGTTTTTCCTCTGTATCGGCTACTAGCAGGTACAAGACCTGTAAATCTTTAGGTTGTCATATTTTATGCTTCATTGGACCATTTCTTATCTTATTTTATTCTTCTGTTTACAGAGTGAGATTCTCTCTTGATAGGAGCCTTATTCTATAGATAGCTTAATTTTTTTCCCATAATTCATACACCATTTATTTCAAATATAACACAGTTACAGAAAAAGGCCTTTGGTTTGTATTTTGCTTTTAATATTGATTTCTAAAGTTCTCTTTTATAAAATCAAAATTGATACAGCATAAAACTTTTTGGATTTCCTTAAATTTTTTTGTTCCTCTATGACTGTCCCTATTGTAAAACAACCCAATATCGAACCCAGTTTGATAGATCAAAACCATATTGCTTTAAATCTCTTTGATACCATACTTAAAATGGCTAACACCCGGGTAGAACTTGAACATTCATGCGCTGCAATTGAAAGGGATATAAACATCCAGGAATAGTTGGAAGCCAGGCAATGACAACCTAGAAATCAACCTTAGCTTCCTTTTCCGAAGGTATACCCTCCTCCTTTTTACATCTTATTAACTTTCGGATGCCTAGACACTATACTTTTTAAAGCCTTAAGTACAGACTCTGGAACAACATCTTTTTGGCGTCGTTGTCGGGGACGAAGTTATGAAACCTTTTCCTTGGGAAGAATGACATATTTTCAATTTTCACCCTTTGATAGTGAACAAAGAGTGGGCACTTTATAAAAGGATTTTCTTATCTTTCACTTGGCGACTCTACGTATAAGTAAGTTGGCATCTGGTTGAAGGAATACCAGACAAAACCTAGAAAACAAGCAGACCACGCCTGTTTTAGATCCCGAAAAAATACTAAAAGCCAGAGGTTCTCTTAAGCTGACTATTGCAGTCTATCAGCTTAAATACCTGCAGTCCAAGACCAAAAGTTCTTGTGAACCTTCAACTTCACATAGTACACCCCCCGAAATCACTGATTGATTTTTACTCAGCTTTGCAGTTAAAAGTGAAATCCTTTTGAAAACCTCTATCGGATACAAAGGTAAAAACCCGACAGTAAATTTATCAATAGTTGATATCCCGCTGACTCTCCTTTCAGACTTCCCGACCTCACCAAGTCTCGAAGAGTATACTATTTACTCAAATCCCACACCCACGGGATCCCCTGATTATGTCTCCTGCAAATCCGAAGAGCCAAGTCCTCTCATCTCCGATCACTCGTCTTCACTTCTCTCATCTCTTGAAGAAGCTAAGAATCTATTTTTAGTATTCTAGAACCCGCTATATAACACACCCCATCCTTGTCAGGTAATACCAATGGCGGTCACTGGAGGAGGAGCAGGGGGCCAAGCGCCTCCCCCACCCCCCAGAGTTTTCAATAAAGTAGCTGTGAGATACGCACCTTTAGTTCTACCTGCGCCTCTTCATGACCTTCCTGAAAATTATATAAAAAATTTACCAAAATTTACAGGGGAAGGGGATTTGACGGGGGCCGAACATATAAATTTCTTTGATCAGTTCCCTGATATTCTAGGTGCGGAACACGAAGATGTTTATTCTAGATTATTTGTGCAAACCTTTGAAGGATAGGTACGAACCTGGTTTCGAATCCTACCCACAGGGTATATCCTATCTTATGATGCCTTAGAAGATGCCTTTCTTAGACAATGGGGTGAGAGGAAAGACCACTTATATTATCTAATCGAGTTCGGATCTTTAAAGAAAAGGAATTCTGAAATAGTTATGGAATTTACCCAAAGATTTAATAAACCGTATAATAAGATCCCAGCCGAAGTCAAACCCTCCCAACCTGTAGCCAAAGTAACCTTCACAGGAGCTTTTGAACCCGACTTCTCCCTTCTCTTAAGAGAAAGGCGGGGGGCTACCTTAACCCGAATGCAAGATGATGCTGTGGAAATCTAGTCTAACATGATGGCCTCTGGTAAGTTGAAAGATAATATAGAAACGGGGAACAGAGAAACCAGACATTTTAGGGAACAAGCGGGACCCTCAGGATCTAATAGATCTTCAAACAACAAAATGGATGATATGGCCAGGATAATCAAGGAATTGTCGAATAAAATTTCTAGGATGGAACTGGATCAATTGAAAACCGATCCTTTCATTAAAAGAGAATTCAGGATAAACCCCAACCTTCAAAATCCACAAAGACAGACTAAAAATGAAGATCATAAAATTCAAACCCCTTTAAAAAATGAAAATTTTATAGGAGGGAATGATCTGGAAGATTTCGAAGGTCTGGAAGAAGATGTGACAAATCTGGGTGATGATTTCACTCAACCTTATATAACTAAAGAAGATTATGAGAAATCTTTAAGCTCAAAACAACCCCCATATGCAGAGGATGACATAAACAACACCGACCTCTCAGACCATCAAGAAGTAACCGATTCAATAATGGCTGAAGTCCAACCTAGGTATAACCTAAGGTCTAAAAACAAGTCTGCATTGATTTCTCAACCCAAGAAAATTCTCCCTAGAGGTGAGGTATATGTGCCCACCCCAAAGGAGACCAAAACACCTAAAGGGACTGATTCATTGGATCCAAAGATGAAAGAAGTTGAGACTCAAACAAAGGAGATCAAGATGGTCGATACACAAACACTGGTAATTAAGATCACAAGTAATAAATCATCTTAGACAAATAAGTTGGAGAAGAGAGAGTCTAAGATTTCAACCAAAGAAACGGACAAAGGTGGTGGCGGTTTTAGTTTTTAAAATGAGATAAATAGAATCAAAATACCTATCCCCCTGGTTGAATTAGCAAAGAATCCCGCATATCGTAAACAGATAACCAAAGTGATAGGTTGTTCAAACCAAGAAAGCCAATCCGACGCGATAAATTTGGAAGATGACAAGCCAAATATTACTTTCGGTCCACATTTCGAAGGCGCCAGAGATACCATTTCCCCTTTCTATATCAACCTAAATGTGCATGATCGACTACTGCATAACTGCATGCTAGATTCTGGAGCGTCACATAATGTGATGCCCAAAGCTATTATGGATAGACTAGGCCTCGAGATCACCCGACCTTATAGATATCTCTACTCTTTTGATTCGAGAAGAGTCAAGTGCTTAGGTATGATAAAAGATTTAGTAGTCACCCTTGCACAAGTCCCAGTCAAAAGTATTCTGATGGATGTAGTTATTGTTGATATCCCCCCAAAATATGGATTACTGTTATCAAGGTTGTGGGGAGCCAAACTTGGGGGATCCCTTCAACTGGACATGACTTATGCCACAATTCTTGTATTTGGTGGGAAAATTACTAGGTTATACACGGAAACGAGGTTAGCCTATACCGTGAGCAATCCTCAGAATTCTAACAATTTTCCTATTTACATTGCTGATCAAGATCTAGGAAATTGTATTTTGTCTTTTGATGATGGTATAGATAGTTGCACCGAAGAAAAATGCATAAACAAGAAAGATTCAGAAAATATGCATAGTACAGGGATCTGGAAAATGTTTTTTGACGGTGCTCTGTCGTGTGAAGGAGCCGGTGCAGGAGTACTTTTTGTGGCACCTGAAAATAGGTTTGTCATCCCTTTTTCTTACAAGCTTCAATGGGATATAGACTACACTAACAATGTATGTGAATATGAAGTTTTAGTTTTAGGATTGGAAGCTGCCAAGAAACTAAACATAAAGAACCTGGAAGTATATGAAGATGTTGAGTTGATAGGCAAACAAATAAATCAACAATACCAGGCCAAACACCCGATATTGAGAGCATATAGAAATTGTGCCAGGGATCTAATGGAAAATTTCTTCTCGTCTGTAAATACTTACTTCATACCACGTGCCGAAAATTTGCAGGCTGATTCGTTAACCAAGGCAGCCTCGACTTTCGCTCCCCCCACGGATTTTAAATTAAAATACCATATAGAGGTGAGGCACAGACCATCCATCCCGAACAACATACAACACTGGCAGGTTTTCGAGGATGACGAACAGATCAGAAAGTTCCTTGAAGTAGTGGGTGACTTTTCTGAAACCCACATCGATCAAGAGAATCAAAATGATCACATGTGGATCATGCAAGAAGGAGAAGATCCTCAAGAGTTTCGAGAAAAAATTGCCAACCATCGCATGTTAGTTTTAAAAAATAATTAGATTCCAAAGGGACTAATCCCCCTGGAGAGACTTTTTGATCAAAATGACATGCCTTTAGGCAAAAGCTTAGACAAATCAACCCTATCTTATTACCCATAGTCGAAAGAGAATTCAAGAAGATTTTATATGCGAAAATAATAGTACCACTGAGATACTCCGATTGGGTGGCGAACCTGGTTCCGGTTAGAAAAAAGAGCGGAGAGATTAGACTGTGTGTTGATTTCAGAAATTTAAATAAATCTTTCCTAAAAGATAACTATCCTTTACCTAAAATGGATCACATCTTAGAAAAGGTAGTCAAAGCAGATAGGATGTCTATGATCGACGATTTCTCTGGGTATAATCAAATTGCAGTAAACGAACAAGATAAAGAAAAAACAGCTTTCACTATGCCCTGGAGTACATTCATGTATGATAAAATGACTTCTCGTCTAATGAATGCAGGTGCCACTTTCCAGCATGCCATGGATATCTCCTTCATCGACGAAAGAGACAAGTTTGTAGTTATCTACCTCGACGATCTAACCATTTTTTCTAAGTCTAACGAAGACCATTTAATACATCTCAAACAGACTTTCGAAAAATGCCACAGGTTCGGTCTGTCTTTAAACCCTAAAAAGTCTCACTTCTCCATGCAGGAAGGTAAACTCCTGGGCCATATTGTGTCTCGAGATGGAATTAAAATTGATCCCAGCAGGGTTCAAGTTATAGACACAATAAATATTCCTAGAAATGTAAAGGAAATTCAGTCATTCTTAGGAAAGATAAACTTTTTGAGAAGGTTTATTCCAAACTTCACTAAAATTGTGAAATTAATCACAGTTATGTTAAAGAAAAACATCAAGGTAAAATGGACAGTAGAGGCCAAAGAATCGTTTTCACATATCAAGAGGGTTATAAGCGAGGCACCTGTACTGGCAAGCCCTGACTATCTAAAGGATTTTCTCATTTTCTCATTCACTTTCGAGC
This sequence comes from Picea mariana, assembly GCA_032191745.1. Taxonomy (NCBI): domain Eukaryota; kingdom Viridiplantae; phylum Streptophyta; class Pinopsida; order Pinales; family Pinaceae; genus Picea; species Picea mariana. The sequence continues at coordinate 18,444 of JASDQU011247138.1, forward strand.
ACACTATTGTCGCAGTGCTCCTCCAGAAAAATGAGGAGGGTTTCGAACAACCGATATCCTTTTTCAGCAAAAGTCATAGAGATGCAAAACTAAAATATGATATAATGGAAAAACAATCATATGCTATGGTAAAGGAATTAAAGGATTTTAGGACTTATGTATTGCATTCCAAGATAATCGCATATGTACCTACTATCTTTGTAAAGGACATTCTGGTGCAACCTGACTGTGATGGCAGAAGGGGACGGTGGCTCGCAAAAATTCAAGAATTTGATCTGGAAATAAAGACAATGAAGCTGATAAAGGGTCAAGGTTTGGCTAAACTCTTAGATGAATCCAATTACAGAGCCCTCGGCATAAATAACATACAGGGATGTGGATAAGAGGAAGATATTAACGATCTCTACGAGAAAACAAGTGAATTCAGGATCGAAGAGAAGTTTACATCCTCTGACTGGTACCAAAACATTGTATCCTACCTACTAACTTTGAACTGCCCCAATGATTTATCTCAATCCAAAGCTAGAACGCTAAAACTACATGCGATCAAATACTGTATATCTAAGGGTAAATTGTTTTGGAAGGATCCACTTGGCTTCCTGTTGGTTTGTTTGGTTGAAACTGAAACAGAGAAGGTCATAAGTGAATTCCACGAAGGAGTATGTGGGGGACATCACGCTTGGAGAGAAACAACTTATAAAATCATGAGGGCAGGGTATTATTGGCCTAAAGTTTTCTCAAATGTAAATGCCAAAGTCAGGGCTTGCAACCCTTGCCAACTATTCGCAGGAAAGCATAAACTCCCAGCACTACCTTTAGTTCCAGTCAAAACAGAGGCTCCTTTTTAGCAGTGGGGGCTGGATTTTATAAGAAAAATTAACCCCCATTCCAGCGCTCAACATAAATGGATCCTAACTGCCACAGATTACTTTACTAAATGGGTAGAGGCTATTCCTACCAAGAAGGCTACAGATTCGGTGGTAATAGATTTCCTAGAATAAAATATTTTATCTAGATTCGTCTGTCCCCGAAAGATAGTAACAGATAATGCTCAGGCTTTTAAATCTATGGCTATGATCAGTTTTTTCCAAAAGTACAATATTGTACTCGGCCATTCTATGGCATATTATCCCCAAGGGAATGGACTATCTGAATCTTCGAACAAGATTCTAATCAACATAATTAAGAAAGTGTTGAACGAGAACAAGAGATCCTAGCATATACATCTAAAATACGCACTATGGGCAAATCGGATTGGCACAAAAAAATCCATTGGTATTTCTCCTTTCCAGATGGTATATGGGACTGACGTGGTATTACCTATAAACTTAGTGCTTCCCGTAATGAAACTATGGAAATATGAGAAAGAAGAACCAAACCACGTCACAAGAAGAATAAATCAGTTGATTGAATTACAAGAGAACAGGGTCGAGGTGGACGAAAGATTGCAAAAATATCAAGACTACATGAAAACATTATTTGACCATAAGACAAAAGATAGAGAGTTTCTTCTAGGATATTTGGTCTTAAGATGGGATGATAGGAAGGAAGAATCGGCAAAACACGGTAAATTCGATCATATTTGGTATGGACCATTTAGAGTCACAACTTCTGAAGGAAAAAATTCATTTTTATTAGAAAATCTAGATGGTAAAATCTTCAATGCCCCTGTCAACGGGCGTTATCTAAAACACTACACGACATAATTAGTTCTCCGAGGTTTTCCATTGTATATACCGGTTTGTATTTGCTTTCTATTTCATGATCCCCTTAAGGTAAGTTTTCAATTTTTATTTTTTAGGTCAATGTAAGTAGAGATACACGGTTTTCAAATACTTTTAATTTCTTTTAAAAAGGACACTCTTTGTGTTTATAGGATTTTGGTTTGTAAACTAAACAGACGAATGGAGAAAACAGAAGGTCATATACCAGAGATTTACATTCATCGAAAGTAGGTGACAAAAAAGGTTTTCAGTTATTTTAAAAATGGTAAGGTAAAGGCATGAACTCCTAAAAATTGTGTTCCTTAAGAAAGCGGAGATCTCCAAAAAACATCATAAATGTCCCATAAATCTAATGTTCTCACTTAATTGATTATTAAAAAGTACAGTTACTCACCCTGGGTCCTAATAATTTTAAACACAGATAGGTGGTAGTTAAAACAAACAGAAAGTGAAGCATCTTTGGGGGAAGGGTTTTCAAAAATGCGGTTTTAATTTTCAACTCCTGCCCCTCAGCATACAAGCATCTGTCTGTCACCTTTCTTTCGGTCCTCAGTTTTGTCTTCTTAAAAATGCCAAATGTCTTTTCGGATTTATATACATAGGAAGAAGAGATTATGTTTAAATTTTGAAAGTTGTAAGCGTGTTTTGGAAAGAAGGCTGGTCTTCACAGCTCCTCGGTCTCTTACTAAACAAGTTATGCATAGGTAGATCCTGACTTTTCTAGTTTTTTTAACAATTTTGAAGGGCTAAGGCTTACTCAAAGGAAAACCCCCAGAAAAATGTTTCCCCTTTTTCTCCCTGCGGACCCAAGGTGTTGTGAAAGTCAAAGGAAGGTTGGCACTAAGCAATCAAAGTAAGTTGACAGACCTACATTGCAAAATATTATGCAGATATCACCCCTCATACAATCTGATTGCCCCCACTTCATATTCTAAAAGGAAAATAATAAGACAAATGATGAAAGGAAAGTCATATCTAATTGTACTTCTAGTCTAAACAGACGATGAAAGGAAATTCAGAAATGATTGCCCTCATCTCAGCATTTAAATGCATAAATACATTTCGAAGTGGTGAAAGGAAATTCAGCAAAAAGGGGGCAGATAACTTCACCGGGGTACTGAACAGGCTCGCTGGCAGTGAAGCAATATCTGAGATATCTGTAAGGATGTTATACATGAATATCACTCGACTCTGGTAATCAACTTTCTCGAGACTGGATCCACATCCTAAGTTCAGACGAGACTCCCCAATTAAAAAATGCCATAAATTTTGTTGGATGTAAGCCAAAAAACTTTAAACATCTGTTGGATTTCCTAGAACTGTTTTGATTTGTCCTAATGCAGACCTAAACTTAGTAAAGAGAAAGAGAAAGTTGTGAAAGGGACTGTAGCTGAGTGAGAAATATATTTGAGTATTGAAAAGCCTTACAGCAGTGAAAGACAAAAATATTTTGTTCCCTTAGTGTATATTTTCCCTAAAGCAAGTTTCACAGAAGTGAAACCAGTGACTCCATTTACCTAATACAGGCACGTGGTCTACTGTTCTTCCCGCCTCATAGGGAAATGGGATCCCTAATTGGAGCCTTTGTTGGAGACGCCTTTTTCATTTGGTTCAAATCTATTTTAAAGGTCAAATGTCGGTTCCTAAGTTCTTTTTCGCTTTGTGACATTCACCTACTGAAAATCTCAGTAGTCTCGACATGCGAAATAGCGGGAGACATGATGTTTCATAAGTTACCACTTTTATCGTGAAACGAAGGTTGTTGCTCTTCATACCTCAGAATATCGCTCTTCAGGAGTTACAAGTCACAAGATTTACAAACCCCGATGTGCGAGGTCGCAAAAATTTTCAAAAGCTTACCTCAGGTGAAAGCTAAGAGTGGGACCATGTAAACCCCAATCAAATGTTGTCAGGATTTCGCGTCTCGACGTTCACTCTCTCCTAAAACATTACCGCTAAAACCCTGAAAGACGAAGCCGCGAGATCCTCACATAAGTAATCCAGGTTAATGTCCAAAGTGTTTAGTTTTGACCATGGTTAAAGCCTCTCAGGATTTCACGACTCGGTATACGTTCTGCCTGGAAACTATACCCTCTAAGCCATGAGCCGTGAAGTTGCAATATATATTAAAACATCATTAATAAAACACTCAATCTGATTACGTCCTCATTTAACTAAATCTAATCATCGCAATCTCTAGTTTTAGAGGCTCGAAAGGTCAGAGTTAAAAGTCTCGATACCGCAAACGCCAAAATGGTGATTTAAATCCTAATTAAGGAAGCCAAGCCAGCCTAATCAATGTTTAATGCAAATGATAATAATGCGTAGTTTACGAGGTAATTTCAAATGTTCCTTGCGCCATCTTGTGCCACGAACCATCGAATTTTATGGCATTAATTAGAAATAAGTTTAACTGCAAAGTAAGGATATGGTTTTTATTGCCAAAATATCTATCTAATTATGATTGGACTGTTCTATGTGTAAGGACATCGATATGTTAATGGTCGAAGATATAGATCTTTTGCTTCCTATTTTATTCATAAAAGTTCATTTCTATCCCGCACAGAGAAGTTTTTCTCAGTAAGCTAACTTCTATATGTATATGCATTTTTATCATAGAAGAGAAAAGTTACAATCCCCTGTCATGGCCCCAGAAAAAGTATCCAAGGCAAGCGCAGAGGTTTCAGGACAAGGTTATGATAATATTTTGGATACTTCACCTTGAATCATTGATTGCGTATGAACCTGGTCATGCGTCTCGGAGGTGTTGCAATCACAGTTGCTGAACTACTCAGACGATTCCAGTGACAATGACACAAATGACATGACTACCAAATACAAGATCATCATCCAGGAAGAGATGCACAAAGTAGCAGCCCGGCCACGTCTTCTACCTTACTATGACATGATCCAATGGGCGCTAGATCATGTTGACATCCCTACCAGAACTATCATCACCGAGTAGGGGGTCACTGTTGGGACCTTCAGACCAGAAATCTTACATGTTATGTACAAATTACCACCCACGTCAGACTTCTCATACAATGCAGAGTTTCTAGATGGTTTTAAAAAGAAGGAATGTGAGCAATACGTGAAAAGGTTATTTTATTTGATTAAGGATTGGGTCTCACACCTAGCGAAGTTTAGGGCAGACAACAATGGAATTTATTCCATATCTTCTTTGGAACCACAGTTCAAATACGTAGCGATGATGACCTGTAGATTATACGGAAGGGAAGACACCACGCATTTTTTCCTCCAATGGGTGCCCTTGATATACTCAGTAGCAGAAGGCTCTTCTTTTGACTGGGATAAAATGTTATCAGATAGCCTGACCAGTCGGGTTACAGAGTATCAGACGCAGAAAGAGAGCGGGAAAGATGCTTCATTTTTTATGTCTGCATATCTCATGGACGTGGTATGTTCCATGACACCTTTTCCCTTAATGAATTGGAGCTGGGATCCATTGGATGTTGAGCCAGTCCATGTATATCATTCTAAGCTTTGGGAGGACAAGGATTCGGATTTCATATACAAAATCTTCAACTAGATGATCGTACCGATGCATGTTGCCATCTTCGGTAATCCGCCACCCAGGATATTGGATAGCATCACGAAAAATTTAAGCAGAGTGGTTGATTGGTATGTGGAGAAAGAATTCTCATACATTAGGGTGTTCGGTGCTTCCGTCCCTCCACATGCTTTACCCTTACTTATACCCAACAGGCTGGCTTGTCAAGAGATCACCAGGCAAACTGTAATTGGCGGTATAAGTAAAGAGCTGAAAGGGTATTCAAAAATGGTATGGCCAGCTTTTCCTATTCATTTAGACGCTTATTCATTATTAGACTTCGGGCATGCAAAGGCCGAGGCAGCAGCCCTAGAATATATAAATTGGTTCATATCAAATTCAAGAAACACGATCCACACAGGTTCATGAGTAATCATTTGGCTATCTGTGGCCTCAAAATATTTGAGCACGAGAATTCGCCTTACGATGATATTTTTCGAGGCGTGAAATCTTATGACGAGGTTTTGGCTCGAATAGAAGCCCTGTTGCCCGAAGAGAGGGCCAATGTTGTCAGATTTCAAGAGAATAGGCGGATTTGCCTCCCTCCATTATTACAGGGTGAGAATCTGACGACCATAGAGGTGCATAAAACAAAGGCCGAAGGCTCCAAAGGTTCAGCACCCAACCAAGAAGGATAATAGGATAAAGAAGAACAAGTTGGGGGCTCGAAACTAGAAGCCGAGGCTTCCGGTCCTTCAAGTGAGTCGACTTCGGTCATTACTCCCGGGAAATCTTCTAAACAGGTCGGCAATCCCATCGCCTCCATTACCCCCCTACAATATGCAAAGGAAATCCTGGATGCAGGTTGGATTTTGGGTGAAAAATTGACAGCTATAGCAGTTGAAGAGCTACCCCCGAATGAATTCTTCTTTGATAAGAAGAGGAAAGTGGTTGTGAGAAAATAACTCTACCAATAGGCAAGTACTGTCTCTAAGAAATATAAAGTTTTAACTGATGGGAAAGATATGAAGAAAGTAGAGTTCGCGACACAAATAGCAGGAACATTGGGTGCTTTCCCCACGGTGAATCAATATTCAGTCGGGACCCTAAAGGATCAGCTAAAACGAAAGAATCATTTGATCAAGACACTAGAGGCTAAACTATCTACAACAGAGGTTGCTACTAAAGAGCAGGCAAGTGCGACTTTAGAGCAAGTAAGAATAAAGGATCAAAAAGAAATCGAGTGGCTTAAAGTCGATCTCGAACAGACACAGTTGAAGGTTCAGACAAGTCAGACTCAGATAAACCAGCAGGGAGAATTAATAGACCAGCTTCAGGCCAAATTAGAATTCATCGAAAGCCAAGTAATCGATATTGGGATCTTTCAATCCCAAGAAATAGAGATCAGAAAAAGGTTATCGGCAGCGCAGCAGGGTTTTCTTGCAAAAGTGGAAACAATTCAACGCAGCTTCCAACTCATTGATCAGGTGTTGGAAAAACTCTCTCTTAAATAAAGGGATGTCGGGGCAGCTCGGGTGGCGTTCCAGGAAGCTATTATAGCCACAACGAGAAGGGAAGCAAGTAGTAGTTCTAGTTTTCCCATCGCAGAACATACCAGGGGTAATATCTTGTTGAAAGAATGGCAGCGAAATATATCTGAAGGCAAACAACAAGCTGCGAAGCTGAGGAAATCTTGCGAAGAAATTTTCGGTTTGTTAAGTGAGATTTGTTTGGGTTCCGATGGTGAAAGTGGCATGGAGATACTGGGTCAGATCAATACAGCTAAATATATGCTAAATATCAAGGAAAATGAGGAAAGAGAATTAGTCGAAATATCACAAATAAATCAAACAGACATAGTACTAATAGACAAATGGCTAATTAAACCGAGTATGATGTTATGCTCTATCAATGCCAAAGATCAACAGGTGGAAGGAAAGTTGTCGCTATTGATGAAAGACTGTTATATTTTTTAGGCAAATAATCAAGCAGAGCCATCTAAGTTGATATCACAGCTGGTGGAGAAGTGCATTATTTGCA